>JAVDBV010048118.1:0-21527 GCA_032619315.1 Piper longum | reverse complement strand
ACAAATTGAACGACCTAGAATCGTCGCCGGAGTTGCTGCTTACTGTCGGGCTGTTCCGGTCGGTGCTTCTCGATGTGTGCAGATCCGCCCACGGTTTCACCGGAACGCTTTTGCAAGCAATGAAGAGTAGTGGGTGGGATTTGGATTCGGCTGCAGGTTTGCTCTACCCCGGGATTGATTACAGCAAGGCCGGGCATAGTAAATTTGCGTTGCTAGCTTGTGTTTGCTCTGAAGTTTTCAGTGGTTTTAGCGCCCAGAGCTTCGAGGAAAGTAGCGAAAGTAGCCGCTTGCATAGTCAGAAAAGGCGAGGCTTTCTGATGCAGTTTGTGGAGCACGGATCCGTCGATGCTGTGGAGCTTTTGGAGCAAGACCCAGATTGCGAGTTCGCGAGGTTTTGCGAAGGGAAGTGGCGAAAGCTGGCGGGATCAGTCTCTAGTCTTTCCGCTTCGCCGCTGTCATCGTCTCCTCCCTTAGGTGGGGAGGAGCCGAGTTCGTGGCGGACGGCGTCACCGCCGTTGTACGAAGCGTTCGTAAACATGGCGAGCCTGGTGTGGATGCTGCACAAGCTGGCCTTCGCGTTCGAGCCGCCGGTGCGGGTGTTCGGGGCGGAGAGAGGGGCGGAGTTCTCGGCGGTGTTCATGGAGCCGGTGGCAGCTCAGAGAGGTTCCATGGCGGAGTTTGGGACGGGGGCGGCGAAGGTCGGGTTCTGTGTGATTCCCGGGTTCTATGTCGGGAAGACGGCCATCCAATGTCAGGTGTATTTGGATGGATTGAGCAGAGATGGAACTGCCCACAAGATTGGGGGATCATAGCATTACTGTTCATTCTTCTCACAATTTTTATGAGTCAGTTCTAACTTGTTCTTCCCTTGGAAGAAATTCATCAGAGTACATGTACTTGTTTTGAGTTATGTAAGCATTACAAATTAGGGAGTAGGCTTCCTGTGTAAACTTGTGAGAATTGGCGGATTTCTTGTTAGCACAAGGACTTGGGGTTTTGGAATCTTACCGTTCAATTTTATGGGAATGGTAGGCTGGCTTGTGGAAAGGATTTTTTGTTGGTTGTGATCCTGCATAAGTTAAAGAAAGAGTGTGTTTGGTCAGTGTTTTTGAACGTTTGGTTGCGGCAAAGAAGTAGGAAAGTCAATTCATTTTAAGATACAACAAAGTCACACAGGTCCGTTGCGTTGAGGCTTTGGTTGCGGAAAAGAAGTAGGAAACCCACCTGGTTGCGGAAAAGAAGTAGGAAACCCACACAGGTCCGTTGCGTTCTTCATTATGAAGAAGCTTCAGAATCACTTTCACCCCCATCACGTTCTATACTACTAAGTTTGCATATTTAATATAATTTTTAACATGCAAGGGCAAAAATAATAAAGAATAGTTGAACAATTTTCTTCAAAAAAAAATGGAAAGAATGGATTGTAAAAGTGATTAAAAAATGGTAGAGGTAATTAAATAAGGGTAATTTAATAGCATCAATACACAAAAAATAAAAAAAGGAACAAATTTCATAAATAATGAAAGGAAGACATACAAATTCTTGGTAATTTTTAACATGTAAGAACAAAAAAAATTAAAGATGATATGATTGCAAAGAAGTGTATTGAAAGATCATGTAAGAAGTTTTTTGAAAGTAATTTTTGATTTACGTGTTGATAAGATGATATGAAAATGTCATATTTAAAAGGATTAAAAAGTCCAATAAAAGAAACCACATGAAACATAGAAAATTGGAATTTTTTTAAACAAAAGATAAATGAATCATGTAGACTGGATGAATAAATCTAAATATTATACCTCCATAATGTTGGTTGTTGGTCCATTTAATATTTATATTTGTGGAAGTTACTCAAAGATTACATTGTAATCAGTCACCTTTAACATCAACAGAAATATATGAGTATTTAATCCTCTATCATATTTTCACACATTCTTCATCGTAAGAGAAGTTTTTCTTCAACCCTTAGTGATTAAATGAATGTATGAGAGAGAAGTTTTTTTTTTTTTTATCATGAAAGTTGGTGTGTTTTCTATTTATTTTCATGTATTTTGCTTTTGCATAATATAAAAGCAACTTGACACATGATTTTCCTTCTTCTTTTAATGAACTATTAGTGACAAATTTAAAGAGTGATCCTTAGGGAAAAGAAGATGAGAATTTATAGGAAATGTTTTGTATAAGAAGATCATAATTTATTAATAAATTTTTGGATGGAAAAAGGTGCAACCCTACCTTTTTGAAAAGTAACAATTTAAGGAGTGCACCATTTTATAAAGAGGGATATCCCCCAAGAGCCTCATTCCTAAAGAGTATACCCTTCATGAAATCAAATCTTACAAGAACACCATTTATAAATAGACAGCACTCGCTTAAAGGTAAGAGAGAACAAAAACTCGTGAGAGTAAATCTAGAAAAAAGTGTTTTCCACTATCATGATACATATCTCCAAGACCAAGTCCATGATTGATTGATCATCCAAATTTCAAAATTCCAATTTGGAAGATAATTCAAATTGACAATTCAAATTGACAATTCAACTTGATCTAATTCATCCAAACATTCCTTAGAGCAATCTTCGTAATTTATCACATAATTCGTTCATGTTTCATCATCAAAATCAGAAACCAAGAAGTCCAAGATTTAACAATCTCCCCTCATTTTTTACAATGACAACATAAGAAGTTTTTTGTACATAGTTTTAAAGTCAATCCTTATAAAATAAGCATATTATATTCAAATTCCCAATCTTTAAGGTTTAGCTCCTCCAAATAGATCAACAATATTTGGAGAAAGCAAATAGTGAAGTGCCCTTCAAGATCAAGAAATTCATGCAATAACCATGTCATGTCATACAAATGTTATGCAATATTTCATGCACTTAAGACCTTTGACTAGTTATATTTATTAAGTAACTATTACACTTTCGTGATTCCATGATATATATGTTCAAAATTTTTATATAAATATATTCATTAAAATTTGGTGTAATTTTGATTAGATAATTAAACAAACATGTTTAAATAATGGGACAATTTATATGAGCAACATGTTTAATTTGGACATTTTTAATGGGTTTCACAAAATAAAATTTATATATATTAAAAATAAGGTGCATAAGTAGGTGGTTGATAAAATTTTTTCTTTTTTAATATTCTTAACACCTACCTTTAAATTGTCAAAAAATATATAACTTAATAGATATTTTGAAATCAACTTTTATTATAATTACTTTGATAATTAATATGAAGGGTTAGAAATGTTAGATTGTGTTAAAATTTTATAATTACATTATTGTTTATTGTATTATTCAAATATTGATAAATTTAAATATATTTATGATTATATTACTCAAATTAAAATAAGTTATTTAATAATATAAAATTCATTTAGATTTTTTCAATTTATATATTTATTTTTTATTGTATATATTTTAATTTATTATTAAGAAAAAATATAGAGTATAATTCTATCCAAATTAAAAAAAAATAAAAATAAGTTCCAAATGAAAAATGTAACCTCAATATCAAAACTATATGTATAGAACTATATAAAACTTAGTTTCTGTACAAAACTATATGTACAAAAAAAAAGCACACTCTCCCTACATAGGTACATACTCCCCAACAAAGGGCAATTCTCGAAACCATCACCTTTCTCCTCCTCATCATCTCAAAAAGACACTAAAGTACATGTGAGAAAAGATAAAACAAACAAAACAAATTAACCTAATTATGGCAAAGAGTGTCATCAGGGTTGTAGCTGATCTGATGTCTCTCCAAGGACAACATATAAGTCTCACACATATCCCGAATTAGTCACTTTTGATTCCTTTCAGTCCTACCCAAATGACCATCTATAGAACTCATTCTGTTGCTCAACACACTAAGTTGCTCATCATGACTCATAAACCTAGCATCCATAAAATCCAACCTAGTATGCAACCAAGAAAAATCATCATCCACAAGAGGTCGAGATGGTGTACCCGAAGGTATCATCAACCTAGTGTGCAACCAAGCACACTCTCCATAGTTCATCTGCTCTGGCTAGGATTTCCTCAGTCTCCCTATCATGAATAGCTTCTTTATCCTCCTCAACCGTATCAAGAGAATTAGGTTGAATCTAAGCTCTCTTACCACTTCTGATGCCTAATTGAGATTCAATTAGAGCAAAACTAATTACATGAATTGTGACCACCGCAATATCAGCTTAGGCCTTTCCATTACTTCATAAATATGGAAGTGAGCATTTAGACATATTGAAGACTAGACCTTCTCTGAGTCCAACACCTAAACATATGATTCAAACTCAAAATAGGCAAATTAATCATTCATTGACTCAAAATTATCCGAAGAACATAAATGTCAAAACTGTTAAAATCATTAAGATGTCTTCATTGAGACAAAACTTTGGATACCATACGTAAAATCCCAACTACGAGTTAATGTTTTACCCACTTGTTGGTTTGCCCAGTTTGGGTCAGTATCGAGTCAGTTCAAGCTAGACTAGCTTTCAGATCATAAGTATAATGGTTGTATGAGCATGTTATGGAGGTTGAGTATGCCCCATATACAAATAATAGCTTCAGCTACACCAAAGAATGAGTTATCAGCATATACGTGAGGTATATAGATTTTTACTTGTTTGAGCCCAGGGTTTTAGTGTTAGATCTAGGCCGTTGTAGCATTTAGTATCCTTTTGGCTTTTTCAGGGTATCTCTTTTACATGCATCTTAGAGATTTTGGACTACTGGATTGTCCATATGGGCCCAGTTTGATTTGAGTCTCAGTTATTCATCCAATTGAGTTTAGGGTTTCAAGGCTCATTTAGATTTCTTGCCTCCATTTCCGTCTATTGAGTCTTCGTTAGGCTTCAAGTAAGTTTTGCCTTTTCTCGGTCTTGATTCGAGCTTTCCAACTAGGCCCACAAGTTGCTGGCATTTAGATCGTGCTACATGGCAAGATTTGGATAGTCCACGTCAGCACTAGCATTGGCCAACTAGATTTTCAGGAGATTTTCTCCCATATTTTCATAATATTTTCTACCCTTAGCGCCGCCGCCACTTTGGGTTGCCGGAGGCAAGATTTCGACTGCCCTCTGGCCACCAAACCGGAACCACCGTTACTATCTCGCAGCCAGCGGTTGATTGAGACCCTCTACTGGCTCTGGTGCCACCGTAGTTGCCGCCGGCAATGAGATTTTGATCGTTGGTTTCCACCGCCACCACATTTCAAACTTTTTTCTGGCACCGACTAATTTCCTTTGCAAGGCCGATAACCCGAATAGGTTTCCTTCATCGAGATCTTCCTTTTGAGACTAGCCCGACCTCTTCTATGGTCGCAATTTCCGCCTGTGACTCGCACTTTTTTGGTGGCATTTTCGTGCCTTTTCGATAGTTTCCCGGCTAGTCACCATCAAGACATCATCGACCACCACCCAGACACATTCCTCACTCGATGATAGACATTTTAAGACAAGCCCTGCCAACCATTGCTACCGGAATCTATGCCAGTGACTTTACCTACCTCAGCGATGTTCCCATTGCTTTTTGGCTATTTTTTGGTCAACTGGCGACTGGACTCCATCAACAATCACCTCAGTCACCACTGCCACCCCTTCATTCTCTGTTGATCGCAACCGATGGCAGCCCTCCCTACATCGTTGTAAAACCCGTGACTCGAGTCAGGGTTTTATTACAGCGATCTAGTCGGTTCGACCATTGGTTCGAGTCATGTCAGCTCATAGATCGTATGCTGAGTCGAGACCAGCGTGAGTTATGAGTGATGAGAGTCATGCATACCTGAATATATGATGATAATGTCAAAGATATGATGTGAGATGAGTTATCAGAATATATGAAAGTATGCAGTAATTTTTTTTATTGATTTGATCGTAGAAATAGTTTTGGGCCAATTAACGCATTAGGACACGTTATTGGGTAGTTAGGGTGGGTTGTTAGTTATAGAGCATGTCATTTGGATGTTGTGATGTTTGCTTTGTTTTACGGGATTTTTCTCGATTTTTTAAAGATTTTTTTAGGATTTATTATAAGTTAGTTATTATTTTGACTCGAGTAGGAATCGAGTCAATATTTATTTATGAGACTGCCACTGAGGTATATTACCTCCTTCCCCGACACTCTCCCTCACCCAAACCCTTGCCACCTTTGTTGCTGACGTTACCGTCACCGACGCCGCCCTGCTGTCGATCACCACCACTCAGCTCGCTTATTGTCGCCGTGCAGCCCCAACCGTCCCTGGCTGCCTTCCTGCTGCCACGATGCCGGAAATCACCTCGAGACACCACCACCATTCTTGGCCGATTCGCTGCCGTACAGGCCGCGCCACCACCGCCGTGACATCGACGACCACCCTCACCACCTCATCGACATTTCCCCACCTACCTAGTGCCGTCGCTGAGGCCAGTCATGGGCTCGATTGGAGCGACCCACCGTGCGGCCAAATTTGGTGCCGCTGCGGACGGCCATCGCCGTTGCGATCTGCTGTGTTGTCACCACCATTGGAACGAGATCGCCGAGACGATGCCGACTCTTACCTCCGATTGCTCCGCCGGAACAGTCACTGGAAAACCGCCGGAAGCCGCCAAAAAACCGCCGAGACCCGTTGAAAAACTGCTGAACTTGCCGGAAAACCGGGTTTCCTAGGTCTTCCATTGAGTTCGTCTAGTCGAACCTAATCGAACTTCAGACGCCACCGAGTGCCGAATTCGAGCTCCGACACTCGCGACGAAACCCTAGCCATCGCCAATTGTTGACGACGCGCGAGGTATAATTTATTTTAATCTAATTACTTAGAATTAATGATTTTTAGCTCAACTTGCTAGGATAATATGATTTGATGATTCGTCTGTTGTGTGTTTTTATGTTAATAAAAATATGGATGCATGTGTGACTATGTGATATTAAAATGAATGCTAAGTGATTAATTAGGTCGATTAAGCAACTATTGTAATCTAATGCAACGTAGATTAGGAAAATTTAAATTGATTATTATTGATGTATGTTGATTGATGCGTGATGATATGTGTATGCTATAGGGTGTGTGAATGCATCATGAACGGGCATTAGTATTTAGTTTTGATGTGTAGGTACGGAGTAGGAGCTTGTCGCCTAGGCACGCAACCACTCTTGGAGCTTCTGCCAGGTCCGTTTAGGATTCGTCTCTGTTTTTACACTATTCTATCGTGTTTTGTTTAGATCAGGAAAGAGGACATGTCGAGTGGCATTTTATTGGATCCCACTCTACACAGGTCATTTAGCCGATCACATTTCTAGATTAATAACCCTTGAGGATGAGATCCATCGAGTATGTTTTCGAAATTTAGATCTAGCTCAAGATGCCTTCGGGCCTATTTTATTAAATTCCCTACCCAGGCCTATATATATGTACTTTTCGCTTTTATAGTGAGATGTGTGACAGGGGAATTCGACGACCGCACTACTTGAGAGGGCGTTGGGCAGTCACAGCGGGTGTTGGCAAGTCAAAGCGGGCTCTGGCCTATTTGTGTGATTATTTGTGTATTTATTTATTTATTTATTTATTACTTACTCGTGTATGTGCTAATAATTATTCATGTTTGGTCACAAACTTATGTGGTATTATTTATATTAGTTTTATTTCTTCATTGGTGTATTATTTATTTTTATTAATTTTTTGTAGATAGGTGAGTTTATTTAATTAATTAGTAATTAAATGTTCATTCAATTATTAGTTGTTATTTATTCACCTATTTATTTTCACACGGGTTTAGTTGTTATTTATTATTATTTTATGTTTACTCATGTAATTATTATTTATTTTGTTGTTCTTTTACTTATTTGGCTTATTTTTATTTATTATTTATTTGTATGTGTGTGCCTCGATCTACATATCAAGTCATTAATTGTAGATTTGTTTAGCATTGTCCCATATTGTGATGTTATTTTTGATGTGACCACACACCACGATTATGCATCGTATAGAATTATCAGTTTTTTACTTAGTAGTGGGTTTCTGATATAGGTCCTAGAGTTCAAGCTTGCTGTAGATGTGCTGATACGCTTGGAGCTTGGACCATAGATTTTTTAGTGTAAAACTCGTGACTGGAGTTAGAGTTTCACGCTAGTGAACCAAACGGTTCAGCTGTTGGTTCAGGTCGAGTTAGTTTCTTGCCACACATACTGAGTCGATGTCAATCGTATGTAATGAGCGATGATGGTCAAGTATGTCCGAGTATATAATGATAATGTTAAAAAATAATGAAAATGAGTTATCAGAGTATATAACAGTATGCAATTATTTTTTAAAATATTTGATTGTAGAATTATTTTTGTGCCGAATAATGTATTAAGACGTGTTATATAGCAGTTGTAGTGGGTTATTAGTTATAAAACATGCCATTTTTAGTTTATTGAGTGTACTGTATATTATGGTATTTTATACTATTTTTTTGGAATTTATTAAGAGTTAGTTATTATTTTTAACTAGAATCAGAGTAGAGTCAACTTTTATTTACGAGATTGCCACAAAACCCTCACCCGACGCCTTTCCCTTTCCCCAATTGCTGCCCCACCACTACCATCGATGCCTCGTCCGACCGCCGATCATGCTGACGCTGCCACCTCCGCTTGAGCGTCGCTGAGCAGCCCCACCGTCTTCTCAGCCACCACCAACTCCTCCTCGCAGTTCCAACACTCGCATCGAGCTGCTGACGTCATTCTGCCTCCAGCCACACCGCTTTGTCACTACCGCACCGTCGCCGCCCTCCCCCTTCAATCCAATACACTTTTTGCCCCACCGAGTGCCGTAGCTGAGACCTGCCAAGGGCCGATCGGGCACGCTGACTGACCCAGGTGACCCCCGGCCATTGTTAGCAACTATCATTGCCAACACCGCCCTCACCACCGCTGTGGTCGAGTCGAGCTCACTGAGCCGGTGCCGACCCATAGGCCAAATCTCCTTGCTAGAGAAGTCACTAAAAAATACCCAAAAAGCCGTGGGAAAAATCAAGAAACAACCAAAAAATCAGATTTGCTGGAATTCACAAAAAAATCAGATTTGCTGGAATTCACAAAAAATCGTCTGATTTTCACCGACTTCGTCCAGCCAAACCCGATAGAACTTCATACACCACAAGGTGCATAATTCGAGTCCCAAACTACGTGGCAAACTTTAGTCATTGTAGATTGCCAACGATGTGAGGTATAATTAACTTTGACCTAATTATTTAAATTGATAATTATTAGCACAACAAGCTAGGATTTGATTGATTGATGTAGGAAATCATTTTAATTGTAAAAAAAAAAGAATTTGCATGATTTGAATGATATGAAATAAATGTTAATGACCTAATTAGATAAATTAAGTATGAATTATTAATTAAATGTAATATAACTTAGAAAATGCATGATGTGAATAGGACTAATTAGTGTTAGTTATAATATTGCTAAATGCACTAGTTAGAGTGTTGTTATATTGACTTGATGACTTGGGATGTGAGTGCTTTGATATGAGTGTGATATAGGGTGTGCGAATGTATCATTTAGATAGCAGGCGTTAGCTTTTAGTTTTGATGTGTACGTATCGCTACTTAGGTGTGTGGACACGATTAAAGCTTCTACCAAGTCCGTTAGGACTCACTTCTTGATTGATCCTCTCACTCTATTGTGTTTTGATTTAACAGTGAAGCAGACGTGTCGAGTGGTGGATTTATCGTATCCCACTCCACATGGGCCATTTAATCGTAAGAATTTTTGGATTAATAACCCTCGAGGAGGAGAATTCTCGAGTTTATTTTAAAAAACTTAGATCCAGATCATAATGCTCTTAAGCCTACTATATTATAATCCCTACCCAGACCTATGTATATAGTTTTTTTTCAGATTTTTCAGTGAGATGTGAGATAAGGGGAAAGTTGACTTGCAAGGTCATGTGCCAGTCAAAGCAGGCTCTGGATTGGTGAGCAGGCTTTTCCTTTTCCAAGGGATCCTGACAACTCCACCTTTGAGTTCGTCAAACCTGGAGATGTGTGGAGGATAATGATACTACAATGTAGGACATATCTAGACTTGTGGATTCAAGAGTACTGAAGGCACCTGCCTGAGAGTACTCACCCTCTATGTTCAAGGCTATGAGTGATACAGAGAGCTTTAGAATAATTAATTTTTCTGTGTGAGGGATAGTTTGAAAATGACGAGGCATTTGACAAGCCAAAATGGCACACTGTCAAGTCGAGGTTGACGGTTCTTGATTAGTGCCGTTGTGAGAGATTCTAATGATAAGCATATGAATGATTTCATTTAACAGGAGAGTCAGCTCTCTTGTGCTAGTTGATTATTAGTTATTTCTAAACCAATAACACTTGTTATTGACGTTTCCGTATTATATATGTAGGTGAGAACCTGAATGGCTGAGCTCTATGACTGTGGAGTAGCAGTGATGCACCATGCAGACATGTACCGACCAAATGGAATGAGGATTGTAGTGTGATGAATTGCTGTAAATTATGTGGATAAATGATATGATGTCTAATTGTAGGAGGAGTTGTGTGAAATTGTGATATAAGTTCTGTTGATTATCATGAATAGAACTAAACAGAATAAACTAATGTGGTTGTGACCTGACGCAACAAGACAAAGATGATTCTAATGTGAATGTTGTATGAAAGATATGATGTTTTAGCATCCTTTTATGTTTTATTATTATATATACATATTGTTTGTCGTTGACAGGGTGGTCCCATTGTACTTTTATGGGATACTCTCTGTATTTTATTTTAAAAATCATCGTTTTTTGAACATTTAACGAGTTTATGTTATTTTGAATATGGTTGGCATATCATAGCATTCATCTCAAACCACGTTGGAGCCTAAGTATCTCATCCATGCATTTATGCTTGCATCACCATCTTGAGACGCCGAGGGTAGATCTATGTCAGCTTAAATACATTAAGTAGATTAGCGAACGGTTTGGTCATCAGTAGCATTTTTGGGTTGGTTCGTGGCTGAACCAAATTGGGGTTGTTATAGTCTTGGTATTAGAGCTCACCCTTGGTTGATTAAGATGATAGATGTTATTACAAATTACATGTGTGCAAAAGCTTCCCCAAGTTGTGCTGACAGGTATATTTCTATTTTATTATTTTTGGTTTGCAGATTTTCATATCAATTAGTGGTGTGACAAAGTATTTAGTTTAGAGCAGTGGTTACCTGTAGGATGACAAGACTGACTCGTAGGACACAGATTAGGGCCCCATCCCCTCCATTGCCCAGACAGGAGAGTCATAGCCATGGTCAAATTGACACAACATCTAGCTGACCGAGGACTACCATCCCACCATGAGAGCCTAGTGTGCCAGTCTCAGTTAGTTAATGTAGTGAAAGCCGTTGCCATGATAGTCACTGCAGTAGTAGTAGTCAACAGGAAAGAGATGCAATGATTGCCAGATTGGATAAGGCTCAGATATAGATGAAGTAAAACAACGAGGAATTCTAGAAAAAGCTCAAACAGATATCCCTCTCAGTGGCTTGAGTTGAGAAGAGACCAACAGTGGATGATGAGGCACAAGGAGAGCCAACAGTTCTCATAGGCCCTCTACTGCTACCTCCTTCTCCACCGTTGCAACACAAGACTACTCCAACAAAGTGGAAGTGGAGCTGTAGGATTTGAGAGTGTACCAATAGGTACATGATCAAAGTTTTCATAGTATCACATCAGCTAATGCAAGAAATTTGAAACTGTGGCAATATGAGAAGTTTGTGAAGAATGGTGGACATCCATTTTTCAGAAAGTTGGATGTAGAAGAGGCATTCCTATAGATATCATCAGCCATAGGAGTGTTCGGTAGTATGACATGCCCATGGGAGCACAGGATGTGCATTATTACAATGACTTTCCAAGATGAAGCAAGAATATGGTGGGATTCAGTGATGGGTTCCACATTTTCCCATTGACAACCTCACGACATCACCTGAGAAGAATTCAGAGCAGAGTTTGATGGGAAGTATTTTTTGCCAGATATCAGGAAGTGAAATGAGCGGGAATTTCAGACATTGAAGTAGGGACCCATGACAGTGGTGCACTATGAGACAAGATTTAGAGCTCTAGAAAGGTTTGCTCTAGATTTGGTTCCAACTAAAAGAAGGATATTAGAGTGATTTTACGATGGTAACGATCATGAGATTTTGATGGCTTACTTGGATAGGAAGTTTGCCACTTTTGGCGATGTAGTGAGAGTTCCAGGTGAGGTAGAGCGAGTTATAACTACTTGACCTTGCCGAGACTTTGACCAGAGCCAACAAGATTTAAGGCCATGTCAGCCAGAACTGAGAGCACAACAGAGATGTTGAATAGATGAACTAGTTTCCATGAGGGCTATGGATGGCTAGGTTCAGGACAACAAACCACCTTTTTGTCAGATTTGTGAATGCCATCATGGAGGTGAGTGTAGAGCTGACATGAATGCATGCTCCAATTGTGATCAGCTAGGATAGAGCCATCTAGTGTAGAGCAGACACTAATGCATGCTACAGTTGTGGTCAGCCAAGGCATAGAGCCGCATATTGTCCAACAGGCCAATGCCAGTAGTTAACACTTTCAGCACCTCAACAGAGACCTACAATTCCATCTCCCCAACATTAGAAATAGTAGAAAGGCCAACAGGGCCAAGGCCAAGATCAAAGAGGTGAAGACAAACAACCACTGAGATAACAGTAGAGAGGATAGAATCAGAAAAGGTACATGGCTGAAGAGTAGGCCCGATTGCAGAAGGGAACACAACAATCACCCCTAGCTCAAAATCAAGCGGTATCACTAGTAGCACCTTTTGTCCCAACACAGCACCAGCCAGTAAGGATGTACGTAGGGACAATGGCAGAGGCACTTGAGGACACAACAGTCATGTCGGGTACACTTTCAGTAGGTTTCGTACCTGCATGAGTCTTATTCGATTATGGTTGCACACATTCCTTTATTCCATACGCAAACACCAATAGAATTGGAGGTAAGAAAGAAGAATTATGACATTCACTATTAGTGTCCACTCCTAGCGGTAGTGATATAGTTACGGGCAAGAGTGTGTGTAATGTCCCTGTTGAGATTCAACAGTGACAACTTATAGCAGATTTGATATTGTTCAAGTTATAAGAATTTGATGTAATATTTGGAATGAACTGGATGTCTAAGGAAAGACCCATGATAGATTGCTAAAGAAAGACAGTGACTTTCTGCCATGAAAGACACCATTTTTTCTTCTAGGGTCAGGGTAGAGATAAAGAACAATGATGGATATCTTATTAGCATGCAGTGAGACAGCTAGATCGAGGCAATGAACTGATAATGATCGCATTAGTACTGGCTGAATAGAGTGGTTCAGGAGATAGACTAACCATTGAACAAATTCTAGTGGTCAAAGAATTTGTTGATGTATTCCCTGATGAGATTATTGGATTGCCGTCAAACAGAGAAGCAGATCTTGTCATTGAGTTGATTGCCGGCACAACACTAATCTATAGAGCTCCGTACAGAATGACACCTCTTGTGCTCAAGGAACTCAAGGAACAGTTACAGACACTATTGGATCAAGGGTTCATCAGACCGAGTGTCTCTCCATGGGGTGCACCAGTGCTATTTGTTAAGAAAAAGGATGGAAGCATGCGTTTATGCATCAATTACATGATGCTAAATCACACAATTATTAAGAACAGTACCCTTTTCCTCGAATTAATGATCTATTCGACTAATTGAGCTCAACAATCATCTTCTTGAAGATGGATCTGAGGTCTTGTTACTACTAGTTGAAGATTAGCGTAGAAGGATTTGAATAGCATACATAGAAGATGGTTTGAGTTGTCATCAGTCGATGAGATCGACATAGCGTACCACAGAGAAAAGCAAATGTGGTAGCAAATGCTCTGAGGAGGTAATCAGTTCAAGGCTCCACAAGATTGGTAGCACTGTCAGTAACTCAGCATGCTACAGGCTAGAGACAGTTGGTTGGAATGATAACACGATTGACTATTCAGCTGAGTGTGCTTGAATAGATTAGGGTTGCATAGGAGGCAGATAAACAGTTGTGTGAGTGGTTGGAATAGGGAACACATAAGGAAATGGCCAGAGATGCAGATGGGTTAGTCAATCTTAGAAAATGACTATTTGTGCCAAATGTTCCAGAATATCATGGACTTCAAAGTATGATTCTTCATGAGGTTTACACTTTGAGATGAGTAGTGTATCCAGGTGGAGTGAAGATGTACTTCAATGCCCGACAAGCTTATTGGTGGCCATAAATGAAGATAGAGGTGTACGACATAGTCGCCAGATGTTTGGTGTGCCGACAAATGAAGGTTGAACATGCATGACTAGGTGGAACACTACTGCCATTGGAAAACCCAGAGTGGAAGTGGGAGAGCATAGCATAAGACCTTGTAGTCTGTTTACCTAGGACCACCAACAAAAAAATGTTATCTGGGTCATAGTAGATCGACTCATAAAGACCGCACAGTTCATACCAATCAGGATATGGAACACTTTGGCCACGTTGTACAGAGATTAGATAGTCAGGCTACATGGAGTGTGATAGGAGATTATATCAGATAGGAATCCAAGGTTTACATCCCGATTTTGGAAGGCTTTCCAGATAGCTATGGGCACTGAGTCAAGATTCAGCACAACTTTTCACCCTCAGACAGATGGGTAGACTAAGAGAACCATACAGATACGAGAGGATTTGCTTCAAGCATGCATTCTAGACTTCAAAGGAAGTTGGGAACAACATCTACCTCTAATAGAGTTCTCATACAACGACGGTTATTTGGCCACAATTGGAATGACACCATTTGAGGCACTATATGGTAGACCATGTCGATCCCCAGTATGTTGGGTACAAGGCAGCGAACCAGTGGTAGTTGGGTCAGAAATGATCCAGCAGAAATAGGAAGTAGTGATGTAGATCAGGAAGAGAATGAGGTCAGCTCAAGAAAGACAAAAAACTTATGTCGATCAGTGCATACATGAGGCTCATTTCACGTTAGGAGTTCACATTCTTGTGAAGGTCTCTCTGACTAAGGGAAACATGAGATTCGGGAAACTCAGTCCGTGATATATTAGACCATTTGATGTGATCGAGCACATTCGACAAGTGGCTTATAGACTAGCATTGCCGCTTCATCTATCATCTATGCATGATGTCTTCCATGTGTCATTGCTGAAGGCATATCATCCGGATATCTCTCATGTTGTCAGTTTCAGAGAGATAGGACTGCAATAAGTCCTGACATATCCAAAAGGTACAATCAAGATTGTGGATCACCAAGTGAAAGTCATCAGGAGGAAAGAAGCCCCTCTAGTACGAGTGCAATGGACTCAACGAGGAGTTGATGAACCTACATGAGAATGTGAAGACGAGATGAGGAAGAGATACCCAGAGATATTTGAGCGACCAACTTCATGACCAGGTACTCTAGCTTAGACTTAGCTCTTCAGATTATTGATGAGGTTGAAACTTCCTTGGGTAAAATTTCTAGGACAAAATTTTTCTAAGGAGGGAACATTGTACTAGTGACTTAAGTCAGAGTTTTACGTTAACAAAAAAGTCGATTAAACCGTCAATTAGAGTCGAGTCGATTCAGTTTCATGACTTTCGTGTTGAGCCGAGGCTAGCCATGCGTTATGACCAATGAAGATCAAGTGTACCTGAATATATGCTAATGAGGTTAAAAAATGATGAGATATAAGTTATTATAGCAATATGACAGTATGTAGTTATTTTTTATATTTGATCATAAAATTATTTTTAGGTTGAATAACACATTAAGACAGTTTATATAGTAGTTTGGGTGGGTGATTAGTTATAAAAAATCATTTTGACGTTATTGAGTGTATTACATTTTATGGTATATTCGCCCATTTTTTTATTATTTTAGAATTTATTAAGAGTTTGTTATTATTTTTGACTCGAATTGGAGTCAAGTTAACTTTTATTTATGAGATTGCCACAGACCCTCACCCCGATGCCTTCCCTTCTCTCCCTAATTGCCGTCCCAATGTCGCTGTGGCCTATGTGATACTCCAATTTTGGTTCACCTAAGAACTGGATTGGAAATGTTGCGATCTAGTCTATTCATGTCTAAAGTATGTATTATGTAAGACTCGATCAATAATATAAATCGAAATGACCCACTTGGTGTCAAGAGAATAGAAAATATGGCTAAATACGCATAAAAACACATTAAATATAATAAAAAATTGAGAAGAAAATAACTGCCCTGAGCTTAATTGTGTGTAGTGTTTATCGGTCCTCCCACCAAAATAGACTCAGAATCACAAAACCTGTATATATAATAGGAAAAACGCCAGTAACGAGTGTTACTGGTCTAAAAACAATTAATAGCCAAACTGGCATAGGAGAACAGATCCTCCTATTAAAGGATAACATTTATATACTCCTTTATAGAATCTCTCATAAGGGCGTTAATTATGAACTGTTGACCTCGCGCGACAATATCCCCTTTCTTACTCATCCCATGCTTTGTCAACTTTAAAAACTATCTCTTGCACTGGAGCATCAATTTCTTTTCTTTCAGCCCTCTACATCCTTTGTATTATTCTTTGCCTTGAATGCATAGGCCGAATACTCTCATGCATGCACCTTCAGTATCCTTTGAAACTACAAGTCTAGACATGAACTACATTGTAGTACCTATAAACCTCTACACTTCTCTGAGTTTGAAGAACTCAAAGGTGGAGTAGTTAGGATCCCTAGGGAATGGAACAAACACTCACCAAATCCAAAGCCCGTTTTGACTAACACGCGCTCTATCGCAAAAAGCGATTGTCGGTTTTCCCTTGTCTCACATTTCACTGAAAAACTCGAGAAAATCAAATATAGGCGTGGAAAAGGGATTTATATAATAGGCCCAATGACAATTTACAATGGATCTTGTTTTTGAAATCAGACTCACGGGGTCTCATCCTCAAGGGTAATTAATCATGAAAGTAAAATACATTTAAATGACCCGTGTTAAGTATGTCCGATAAAATAATCACTTAACACGTCGTATGGTCTGGAAATCAAAATAGCAATATAATATGTTGATAAAAAGTGAGAAGAGCCCCAACGGTCTTGTGATCCAAGCTCAGAGTGTGACGTCTCATCTACGGTGAGCTTGGACTCCGAAACTTGCATCAAAACCCACTATTAAGTAAAATAATGACATCTTTACACGGTGTATGCTCACGGTGTATGCTCACATCATCAATACATTTTAATAAAAAAGACAATACTAAGTGAACCTACAACTAAATATTTGGCACATAAATCGAGACGTAAGAAAGGAAATAACTAATAAATAAATAAATACATACACTTATGAATAAATAGATAAATAATGAATGCAATAAAATAATAATACTCTAATCATAATGTAATAATATATTTATTCCATATAAATGGACGGCTAAACACGAGAGAATATCACATATGCTTGTGATAGTAAACACATAAACAATTAAATAAATAAATATAATCATTTGATAAATAAATATAATAATCATGAATATTAATATTAATTAATCATGAATAATAACAACCAATACGGAATACATAATTAAATAAAATAAGTAATAACATATATATATATATATATACAATTTAGTAAACATAAGTAAGACTAATATTAATAAGTAAATATATCATTAATAATAATAATAAAAAAACACTCGTAACATCAAAATATACCACATAAAGTGAATATGCATTTAAACTAATGTAGTGGTTCTTGAATTAACAAAATGGTGGAAAAATGGCTGAAAATAGTTATAAATGAGTAAAATCGAACCGAACCGAGTCATCCCGGGCAAGTCGACCGAGTTGAGCTGAGTCAAGCAACAGTGCTAGGTTGGGTGATTAGACGTGGACACGTGCTCGGGCATGACCAAGGGACTATTGGGTAGGTGAACAAGGTCGGGTGGGCGGACACGAATGTGGACTAGCCTAAGCGAATGCGGGAAACCGGGTCCGACGAAGTGGGAAGCACTCGTTGCCGAAAAACACCGAAAGTGTAGTGGCTGGGATCTCCGCCGATAGGAATCGACAGCGCAGGTGACAAGGAAGATGGTGGTGGTGGCGATCGGCGGAGTCTGGTCTCCAGCTGGCAGAAAACACGGCGAAAACGCAGTCAAGTGCGGCTGCATCCTCGACAACGATCACAGCCACAACGGTGATCGTGGGTGGTCTCAAAATGTTGACCTCGATGAGATGAACCAATCTGAGTGGTTGGATCGGCCAGAGGTGGCTCACCAGTGTCGAAAAGCGACTTGAATAGCAATTGTAGCAGTGGAAACTGAGTGCAAAAATGTTGTCGCTGGTGATGACTATGGCAGCATCAGTAGTGATGAGAGGTATGGATGGAAAGAATTTCTTGAGGTGGTCGTGGGGGTGCCGGTCTAGTGGCAAGGGCGGTTCGGAGACTCGACAGTGACAAGCTAATGTGGCAGTCATGCCAGTGTAGAAATCATCTAAAATGTGAGAAAATCTCTAGAAATCGATGGATTAAAGCTAGGTCTGATGTTGACAACTCTCATCTTGCTACATGGCACGATGATGCATACAAATGAGATACCCTAAAAATTCCAAACATATACTAAATGCTGCAATAATCTAGATCTACGCATAAAACCCTGACCTGAAGCTGTATACCTCATGTATACACTGATAACTCATGCTCTACTCTAGCCTAACTGAAGCTATTATTTGCATGTCAGGCATACTCAGCCACCATAACATACTCATATAACCATCTGGGCCCATACTCATGTTCTAAAAACTGGTCTGGCTAGAGCTCGCTCGAACCGAATCGAGACTGGCTGATTCGGGCAAAAAAACAAGCGGGTAAAACCCTAACTCGAAGTTGGGTTTTATAACCTCTCCTCCTTATAAAATTCAGCCCTCGAAATTTCTCACATCAACTATGATCAAAGGACTCAACTAAAGATGCCAACTTGCTGGCAAATTGGTATCTCTCCCTTGAAAGCTAGCTGCATACGACCCAAATGGACCAACATGAGGCTTGAAGTTTGAACACTGACAAGGTTCGCTTGCTCCTTACTAATCTAGATGGATGGACTACTCGTGATCAACTCATTTGGTGAAACATGCCATACATGCTGGAATCATCCATTTGGGCTAACCATACATGCAAGAATCGCCTCACTGGATTGACTATGCATGCTCGAATCATCTCACTGGGCTGAACATGCATGATCGAATCATCTCGTTGGGCTGGCTCCTTGGGTCACTGCAAATAATGGATACTGAAATGTAATGACCTTGGCATACAAACCTAGGTTGACCTCTGGGGTCTATTGGGTGGTTAATGTAGTACTCTAAAGTACTACAAGGTACTAATATTCAAGAATGTGATTGGTCAACTATGTGTATGCTCAGGGTATTCTGCCTCAGGTCGTACGACTATACTAGGGTGTCCTGCAAGTCCGACTAGCATATGGTGAACTCTTGTATCAAATAAGGGAATATACGAACGGGTTGTATGGTTCATTGTCGTCAATATAGGTCAAACACTCAGGTATCCCAGTAAGAGGAACTAGACCACTCATCGGGTCCTAGCTAACTCGATCCCGAGTCAAGTATCTCACACTGTTCCATAATAGAACAAGGACAACTACTATAACTCTTATGCGTGCTATGACTCTCCTGACTATCTATATAACTACTAACTGCTATTAAAGGGGCCTCTCTATGATGGAATGATGACGAGAGCACATGTACGTGTACTGTTTGTCTACAGGAATATGAAAATATACTTAGCATGGAACTGTAGAGTCTGCATCTAGTTTGTGGCATGTGCACTGGTCAATGTTTGCTTATCTCAACCATCTGGTAAACAGATGGTAAGACTGATATATCTAGAATGGTGAATGTAAAAACGTTTGGCTCTGTCTGAAATCTTTGGTCACATGAAAAGTGACTAGAATTCTCATGGAAAAAAGGGAGCGGGAGCCACTATGTAATATAATTATCCTAGATCGACACTCAGAGGGAATAAAAGATAAGAGTAAGATATGATGAAGGTTAAATTCAGATTAAGGGAAATTTGACTCTAGAACGAGTTTTATCCTGATAAAATTTTCTTTCATTTAAAGTTGTTACTTAGATTTAGTTAGGTCGCTTGTTTTTGTTTTATTCAAAATTTCTTTTACTTTAATTAATTTAAGGAAATTCATCTCTCTATGGGACGATACTTAGATTTATCATTATATTAGTTATATCGACCGTGTATACTTGCATGTTATTAAAATTATTCGAACAAGTTTTTGATGCCATTGACGGGGAGATCAAACCCCATTATGTTCTCATATGATTCTTAATCCAACCCTCAAGAGTCAACAAGATGTCAATCAAATCAGAAATTCCCTTTCATCAATCACACCCAAAAGAAGGCTCTCCCTGTGTGTGATAGTCCATTTGCTAATCATTCTCATATGCAACCAAGAGAATACAAGTAAGCACATGCTTAAATATGTTTTCCTTTCACTCTCATCTCCACTAATGTAGGCAATGTGCCAATTCAATGGAATCAATAGGTCTTCATAGGTTGTAACAGGCCTAGGGGCTGGGGACTAAAAATAGGATACATAGGACAAAGCAAATCAGAGGCTTAATATCACCCTAACATTAAAAATCTTTTCCAAATCCTGACATACATGTATAAAAAATCCTAAATACTGTAACAAACGACACAAACTTTCTTAAATGTTGTAGCAAGTTGATCCGATATAAAAACTAACTTTGCTTTGATTATCCATTGGCTACCTGCTTCTTTTTTTTTTCTTTTATTTCAATCTAGTGGAAGTCCATTGCTTCATCTTATGCGTACGAGTGGAAGATCATTGCCTCATCTTATCTTTTTTTCTCACTATTTTTTTTCCTTTCTTTCATTTTTTTACAAAGCAAAATGCCAGGAAAATCCACACTATTTTCTCAATCACCATTCCATGAAAAGCATCGCCCCCCATACTACTCAAAGATCATCCCTATTAGAATTTAGAATGAATTCAAAATACTAGGGTGCTAGGACTCAAGTAGCCAGAAATATTTTCAATAAAATGGCCAAGGCTAAAATAATGGGTAATCAAACAAACACGAATAATGAAGGCCGTGAAATTATGTGCGGTGGATAATTTATATTAGGTAGCCATGAAGAAAGGTCCACACTAATAAAAAATAAATGCCTATATCATTTTCCATTTACATGGTAAGTCAAATATTTCGCCTCGAAAGTCGATAGGGAAAATTCTGAAAGTCATGCCCATCATGTACAATCTTTATTGCAAAACATTCATTGAAATTATTTAAACCAAATGATTGTGAAAATAATATATGATAGAGAACCAACTCTCGAATGCAATCATCTAATCAGTTCATCATTCATATCAATTAATTAAGTTTTCGTAAGAAAGGTAAGACTAATTCACATGTATCTATCAATAAACCAAGAGACTAAAATACTGTTG
>JAVDBV010048117.1:0-15299 GCA_032619315.1 Piper longum | reverse complement strand
ATATATATATATATATTTGTTGTTGGCATGGTCCTTGTTACACTTTTAGGGGAGACACTATCCGTTTTGTTTTAAAAATCATGTTTTTTTTCAAACTTTTAACGAGTTTGTTCATTTTGGATATGAATTGCCTATTACACCATGCATCTAGAACAACATTAGAACTTAAATATCTCATCAATGTATTGAATACTTACATCACCATCTTGAGATGTCGCAGGTAGATCTGAGTTAGCTTAACCGAATTAAGTATATTAGCGAATGCTTCAGCCGCTTGTAGCATGTCTAGCTCAGTTCGTGGGTGACCCGAATTGGGGTGTTACAAAATCTCTCCGCACAAGTTATCGATCTTCCTAATTATTGGAGATTGAGGATATTCCTAATTGGATTGTGTTTAAGTTAGAGATTGTGAGTTTTTCAAATATATTATCTCGTCTAATTGAAGATTGCGGTCATTTTTAATTGGATGTGTACCATAGTTGGAGATATGTGAGTTACATCTAAAGAAGAGCATTACCAGATGATGATGAGATAAGTTTTCTCAACTAGACGATGTAGATGATGATTGGCTTTGTCTGATATGTGTACCCATTATTTGATTATAATGGATGGATTGTGGTTTCTTTTTATTTTGGAGGTTTCATGTTAAATTTGCGTATCCTTACCTTGTCAAAATAGACTAAAGAGAGCTTTAGGATTTTATGTGTTAAAATCCCAACAGGTTCAACTAAGAAGAGTTTTTTTTCATTTATTATTATTATTATTATTATTATTTACAGCAATTAAAAGAGTTCTTTATATGCAACCATATCATGTAGGGATGGGTTCAGATATCCGACATCTACGAATCTGATCTCAATCTAACCCATTTATATCATATCTGAAATAATTTTGGATCAGATTCGGCTTCAGACTTTTTGTATATATAATATATTCAAAAATATTGCATAACATCCCAATTTTTTGGTCCAATGGCAAACCGAAGTGCGATGTTAAAAATTTGTAAAGCTATTAATTTAACTTTTATCGTACAAACTTTACAGAAGCGGATGTCAAAAGCATAAGCTAAAACCACTCATTAGCCAAATAAAATCATAAATATATACATAATTATACATACTGTACCAAAACATACAATGACACCACGTGTAGCCGGTACAACTCAACGTCGCAAATCATGTATCATAAACATACACATGTATCAAAATTTAGTCGACAAAAATATATATATATATATATATATATATATACATAACCATTATATGTACTAGAATCTAGTTGATGGTAATACATCCATATTATACATAGTCATATGTATGCATCATACATAACCATTACATGCACTTGAACCTAGTCGACGGTTACATGTCCGCATTATACATAACCTTATGCATGTACTTGAATCTAATCGATGGTAACATGCCCGCATCATACATAACAATATGTATGTACCAGAATCTAGTCAACAACAACATACCTGCATTATACATAACCATATATATTTACCATAATCTAGTCGACAGTAGCATGCTCACATCATAACTCGCTACTGATAGAATCATACAGAGATGCACACAGACACACATATAAGTTTTGACGCATGGGCCAACATGGTAAAACATGACAACTAAATCAAATCAAAAGTCTAGTAACAACTTATACACACATGTATATAAGTATTGCGCATGGACCACCATTGTAACGCATGACCTTAAATTAAACCGGAAGTCTAGTAATAACTTAATATAAAATATATATATACTTTAAAGTATGGTTGACATACAAGTATGTCATTGTGCAGCCAACTTCATTAACAAATTTCAACAATTTCGAAACCAACAACCATGTTGAAAAAAACTTAAAAAATATGGTTACTTCACACAAGTTCTCCCTTTTGGGTTAGGGAAGATGTAATTATATAGATATAGTTTAGTGCATGAAAACAAAAAAATAAGTAATGAAAGGTCATAATAAATTAATCCTAAATACATACACTCTCTATGATAACAAAATACGAAAAGACAAGATTTACAAAACCTTAAATAAAATAACCTAGTTATTTTTAGGGTTTTACAATATCCTGAAAATTTTTGTCCTTAAAAATATATTAAGGTCATAATGAAAAAATTGTCGTCTAATATATTGGATCGGATCCTATAGATATTAGATGTGAGATTAACATAATTTTTAGGGGAGATATTATATATTAGGATAAGACATGGATTTGAAGTGATCCAACACGTATTCAATTTGAATAGGTAATATTTTATAAAATTATATTTTTAAAATATTTAAAATAATATATTTATTATTTTAATCTATTTTTATATTATTTTATTTAATCGGTCCAGATTCTCGTCAGATACAGATATGGTTAAACAAAATAAATGTAATCTTCAAATATAGGTTATATTCGAATTTTCGAATTCGGGTTAAGACTTTTTGGATATATAATATATCTGAAAATGTTAGGATAAGATATTGATTTGAGGTGATCTGGCACGTATCCGATCTGAATATATAATATTTTATAAAATTATATTTTAAAATATTTAAAAATATTTTTTATTATTTTAATCTATTTTAATATAATCTTCATATTTAGGGTATATTCGGGTTCGAATTTTTTAAATCGGGTAGAATTTGGATATGGTCATATCCTTTCCATATTTGAGTAGAACCCATCCCTAATACCATGCATGTAATTTATAAAAAATAGTTTTATATAACTCAAACTTAGGTGACTCTTACTGGTTCTATCAAAGATTTCTGTTCTTTTTAAAATGCCATAATTTGAAAAAAATGTTCGGTGGAATTATTTTTGTTAAAACATAGTTTGCTTGACTAGTTTGACTATTGGTAAATGTTGATTTCTAGTTGAATTCTTCCATGGTTTCGAATGAACTAATGAAAATTCGATTAGGTGGCCTCAATCTTATTATTATTAAGGATGTAAATGAACCAAGCCGAGCCGAGCAAGGGTGTGTTTGAGTTTGGTTTGATATAAAATGAGCTAAACGAAGCTTTAATGTAAATGAACTTAACTTTAATATAAATGTGTCAAGCTGAGTTTGTCCAAAATTTATACTCGTTGGGATTGGTTCAAGCGAATATTTATATGCTTGATTTATATAAGATCAAAAAAATTTTGAACACTATATAAGTTCAATGTGACCTCAATAATATTTACAAGCCGAGCCAAACCGAATATTTCTTCGAATTTGAACATATTTAATTTAAGTTTCGAGCCAAGCCAAACCGAACACTCATTTGCTTAATCTTCAGTCGTTATTCAACGAGCTTATCTATTTCTCGCTGAGTATTTTTTCGAATATAAAATTAACAAACGCGAGCCGAACAACACAAAGAGCTCACAATTATGTTTAGTTTGTTTACGCCCCTTATTATTATAAAAACTGTCAGACACAACAAAAAAATCCCATTCCATTTTAGAATCTCTCTTACACAACAGCCATCTAATTAACTTACTTTCCCAAGGAATACAACCTCTAACACGCCGCATGTTGCTGCCCCTTATAGTACACCATTAAGTGCCAAATAGTTTCTTATCTTTTTTTCCCTGATCGTGCAATGGGAGCTTATCCTCATTCTACATTTATTTTTATTTTTTTGTAGGTTGTGATTTCACTCTACATTTATATATGTCAAAATTTAGTAGCGTGAACTAAACAATGGAATTCATCAATAAAAAATTATCAATTAGTGGCATGTAACTAAGAGTATTCATCTCGCGATCGAGTTAAACTGTATTTCACATAGCTCAAATTTGACTTACTTGTCTTCAAATTCGAGCTGAAGCAAGTTTTACCCGCTCAAACTTGTTTATTTTGTAATTTGATTAAAATCTATCAGTGTGTATATTAGTTTGAGTCTAAGACAGTTAAATTTAATTTATATTTTACATATAAGATATTTTATTTTTTTTAAATATAGCATCATGTATGTAGGATACATTATATATTCTTTTTTAGTATAAATTTCACTCCTGTTTTTTAGGTTTATTAAGAAATTATTACAAATACTTGAAATTCAGCTTTTATGTAAAATATCAAATTTTGAGTAAAATCGAAATGAGCACATAAGCACTCTCCATTTTATAAATTTTCCATGGAGCCTGATTTTTTGTTTTGTTTTGTTTTGTTTTTTGATAGAATGGAGTCAGAATTTTATAAAAGCGATAGGTTTTGCAGGCAATCAAGTCATAAAAATTGTGTTTGTCTTGAAAAAAAAATCAAGTCATAATGTTTACTAAAGTAAAAGGTCGACCACCACAGCCCACTAGCTTCCAAAGTCTCCATTCAATCCCTCTTTTTCTTTCAATCTTCCTCTCCATTCATTAGGAAAAAAGTCAATGACCAGAGCTTTTCCAACCTAACACAAAACAAGGTCTTTTCTCTTTTACTGCAAAAATTGAGGCCTCTAAATAATTGCTCTAAAAAAAAATTGAGATTTCCATCCCCCTTTTTTTTGGGTTTTACTGTAGATGAAGTAAAAATACACATAAAATAATGCAGACATGTTTGGATTGAAGCAGAGGTGAGTTAATGAAATCTGGAGCAGAAGAGGGTGTGACTTTAATGGTGTTGCAGCAGTGGGTTGGTGGAGTTGGAGAGTGGTGGTACTGGTACTAGTTCCATGCCATCTTCTTCCGGGACTAGGGGGAGGTGGAGGAGGTGCTGCCTGCTCACCTTCTTCATGCTCTTGTTGTAGTTCTTTCATTTTGCATTTCAATTTTTTTTTCTTTTTCTTTTTCACAGGTTTGTTGGAGGAGGATTGGGGAGCTTCTTAGGAGTGTAAATTCTTGTGAGGTGGGTTTTTGGGATTCAAAGGGTAGAAAAGTGCTTGTTTTGATTGTTTTCAGCTGGGAGATTCTCAGATACTCTTCCATTTTTCCCACCTTTTTTTGACCTGCTTTGCTTTGGCAGGTTTTGAATCGTTGCCTGATTTTTTTTTTTCCTGGGGAGATTTGGTTTCAATTGGAGGGATTCTTGCTCTGGGTTGGTACCAAATCAAAGCTAAGGTTCCACAAGATCCCAAAAGAAAAAGTGGTTGGAATGTTTCCCCCGCCATACTGTTTTACTTATTTCCCACAGAGGTATTGCAGAAAAGACTCCACCTTTGCCAGTTCTGAGCTTCCCAGGTTCCACCTGCTTTATTGATTTGAGGTTGAGGTTTCCTGGGAAAGCTTGGGGTCTAGTAGCGTTCATGCATCTGTCTCTATGGAAGCCAATCTCCCACTGTGCTGCCCTCCTCTTGGACAAGAAGGGGAGGAGAAGAGATGGCTCTGGAGCTGCAGAGGATGGGAGGAAGAAGCCCTCCATTTTGAGGCAGCTCCAAGAGCACAAGCTCAGGGAAGCTCTTGAGGAAGCCTCTGAAGATGGGTCTCTGGCCAAATCCCAATTCATGGAGGAGTCGGAGGCCCTCGGCGCCAACCATGATGGCAGCTTAGGCCGGTCCCGGTCCCTGGCCAGACTTCACGCCCAGAGGGAGTTCCTCCGGGCGACGTCCATGGCCGCCGACCGGACTTTCGATTCCGAGGACGCCCTCCCCGACCTCCACGAGGCCTTCACCAAGTTCCTCACCATGTACCCGAAGTACGCCTCTTCGGAGAAGATCGACCAGCTCAGGGAGGAGGAGTATGGCCACCTCTCGGATGGGGTTGGCTCAAAGGTATGCCTTGATTACTGTGGCTTTGGGCTTTTCTCATATTTGCAAAGTATGGATTGTTGGGAGACTTGCGCATTTAGTTTGTCTGAGATCACTGCAAACTTGAGCAACCACGCTTTGTATGGTGGAGCAGAGAAGGGGACTTGTGAACATGATATCAAACTCAGGATTATGGATTATCTCAACATCCCTGAGAATGAGTATGGGATTGTTTTTACAGTTAGTAGGGGGTCTGCCTTCAAGTTGCTTGCTGAATCCTATCCATTTCAGGCAAACAAGAAGCTGCTTACCATGTTTGATCATGAAAGCCAGTCGATTAGCTGGATGGCACAGAGTGCCAAACAGAAAGGTGCCAAGATCTACAGTGCATCTTTTAGGTGGCCTACATTGAAGCTCTGTACCACAGAACTTAGGAATCAGATTTCTAATAAGAGAAAGCGGAAAAAGGATTCTGCTGTGGGGTTGTTTGTGTTCCCTGTCCAGTCAAGGGTGACTGGATCAAAATATTCCTACCAGTGGATGGCCTTGGCTCAGCAGAACAATTGGCATGTATTGCTCGATGCCGGCTCCTTAGGACCAAAAGACATGGATTCACTAGGTTTATCGTTGTTTAGGCCTGATTTTATTGTTACATCGTTCTATCGAGTCTTTGGTTCAGATCCAACTGGGTTTGGATGCCTTCTCATCAAGAAATCCGTGATGGGCAGCTTGCAGAACCAGTGTGGGGTTGCTGGTTCAGGTATGGTGAGAATCTTTCCTGTATTTCCTCAATATATGAGTGATTCAATGGAGCGATTGGATGGAATTACCGGAATCGACTGTGAAGGCCTAGATGAAAATGAAGAATCAAGCCAAGATGCTCATCATGGGTCACATTTGCCTGCTTTCTCTGGGGCTTACACTTCTTCCCAAGTGAGGGATGTGTTTGAAACTGAACTGGAACAAGATAATAGCTCAGACAGAGATGGTGCAAGCACCATTTTTGAAGAAACTGAGAGCATTATGGTTGGTGAGGTCATGAAGAGCCCCGTATTTAGTGAAGATGAATCTTCTGACAATTCATTTTGGATAGATTTAGGTCAGAGCCCGTTTGGTTCCGACCATTCAGGCCAATTAAACAATCCAAAGTTTGGTTCTCCAATACCTCCCAGTTGGTTCACTGCAAGAAAGAAATTGTCTCCAAAACCAATGAATAAGGTCACTAACAATTCAATGTTTGATGATCGGCGTAGCCATAATGCTGGTGATGAACATATGTTTTCATTTGATGCAGCAGTTCTATCTGTTTCACAGGAACTGGACCGTGTAAAAGAAGTTCCCGAAGAAGATCAGTATGTGGAAATGAATCCTCCTCTTAATGCGTCTAAAACTTCCAATTTCAGTAGGGAGAGAGAAATCGAAGAAGTACATAAAAATGGTGGAGTGGCAAGTACAAATGATTACCAGTATGATGCCACTCAGAATGGTACATCTGAAATTTGTCAAGAAGGTACCAAGGAGAGTGCTATAAGAAGGGAAACTGAAGGGGACTTTAGACTATTAGGGCGGAGAGAGGGGGGCAGATTTGCTGGAGGTAGATTTTTTGGAGTTGAAGACCACGACGGAGTCACAAGTACGGGAAAAAGGGTATCGTTTAGTATGGAGGAGAATCGTAGAGAACAGTTTAGTCACACTTCAGAGCTGGGGGAACCGTCTGCTACAACACTTGGAGATGATGAAGCTTTTAGTGACGCTGATGATGGGGATGGAGACGAATGGAACAGAAGAGAACCTGAAATAATTTGTCGACATCTTGATCATGTGAACATGATGGGTCTTAACAAAACCACCACTAGGCTTCGCTACCTTATAAATTGGCTGGTGACATCTTTGTTGCAACTTCGAATACCTAGCTCAGATGGAGAGACAAGTAAAGCACTTGTTCACATCTATGGTCCAAAGATAAAATACGAAAGAGGTGCAGCTGTAGCTTTTAATTTGAGACACATCACTGGGGGATTAATCCACCCTGAAGTTGTACAAAAGCTGGCAGAGAAAAATGGTATTTCACTTGGTATTGGTTTTCTGAGTCATATTCGTGTCATGGGGAATGACAAGCAACCCCCTGGCACAAATGACATATCCTTATGCAAGCCAGTTTCAAATGAGGTAGTCACTGCTTCGCTGGGTTTCCTTACCAATTTTGAGGATGTTTATAAGATGTGGGCATTTGTAGCAAAGTTTCTCAACCCAGCCTTCATAGAAGAGGATTGATTGTTTACAGTACCTGAAACATTGGAAACGTGAGAATTGTGGCAAACATCAACTTGCAGCTCGTTCAGGCCCTTGTTTGCCCTTTAGGTCCTAAGTGGTCGACCCTTCAATTTTGATACAGCATCTTCATATATGTGGGCAGCAGAAACACATGAAAGGTATGATTGCAAATATGTTTTGCTTCTGGTGCTCTCATCCTGGAGACTAAGTCGCGACTGTCCATTCTATGATTGATTTTTTTTAAAAATTCTCTTGTTTTTAGATTCTCCACTTTTATGTATTTTTTGATATGATGTAGAGTTTGCACTAGACATGTGATGTTTGAATTTTCCTTCCCGTATGCGTGATAAATGAAAATACCACAATGACTTGTGTCATCAGTTCCACATGTTATTTGCACTTTAGACTGACTGACTTTTTTTATGGTGAGCACTCAGAAAAGCACTGATTTTTGGACATCTTTCTTTGGTGTTAAAAATTAGGGTAGGGAACTTGCGAGAACAATGTGCTATTTTCCGTTCAGAACTACTGGTGATGTTACCCTTCTTATTATGTTGATCGAAAATTTTTTCAATCCAGTTTGTGGCTGATCTTCTTTGATGGTCGGGGAACCAAACTTGCACATTTGGTTCTTTTAAGTTCCTCAAAATCCGAACGTGCCATTGACTTTAGCCAGCAAACTAGTGTGGGATAATTACGTTTATATTTGCAGCGAATTATATTTAGCAAACTTTATGGCTGCCATATACTTTATGCGTCAAGAAAATCCTCAATCTCTTTGTTGTTCCTTGTATTTGTCAGTGGTCATGGCATTCATTTTCTGATTTACTATTTTTCCTTTGGCTTAATGGTAAAAATATTGTCATGATTCGTAAGTTCAGATTTTATGAACACTAGCCTTGCAGGATTTACATAATCCATTTGATTCTTGGCCTTGGAGCATGAATTTTCTTTTCTCATTATGCTTTATTTATACAAAAACTGTTTTGTTTAGGCATCAGGTTGCTTGCTGCTTTTATCTTTATCTTATGAAACTAACCACCGAAAGGAAACAATTTGTGACATGTATCGATGTAGCAGATAGCCCTCAGTTGTTGTATGCCCCTTGAGGAATAACTGTAGTGTGTTGTATGTGCAAATGATTATATGTACTTGATGTAATGAGATACCATTGATGGTTGAAGTTACTATTAGGCTGAAGACCACTGATGGATCATCCTTCCAATTGGGTGCACTCAGTATGATTTGCTGCTGTTCTGTTTAAATTCCTCACCTTCCACAAGATTGCTTTTCCAGTTATCCAGGACTATGCATTCTAGAGTATGTACACAAGTAGATTGAGTTTGCGTCCGAAGGGCAATTGCAAACATGTATACTTTCGAGTTGACGGCAGTGGTGTGCCTCATCATTTTGTTGACCCTTCCAGCATAACATATGTGGAGTGAAAGGTACTTTCGATATAAACTGTGTCAAATTTCCATGCAATTCTCAGAATTTCGGCTCAGAAATTCCTAAACCTTCAGACTCACAGGAACGGAAAGCTTATGGCTGGAGTTCTCAAACAACATTGGCAATCTTAAGACTAATAGGACAAATGTCAGAACCCAGAGTCTCTAAAGAATTTTTTTTATCATTTTAGGGTGAAGAATAATAAACCTGGAATTGGGAAAAAAAACAGTCAATGTATCTCCAAAATGCACCTTAGTGTTACATCAGCATAACCTCATCTATGTAGTATAATCTGAAACATGCATCATTGAAGTATGTACAGATCACCAGGCTAAGGCAACACCAAAGAATCAATTCATCATGCGCTTCAATAGAGATACATGCCTTTTTAGCAGAGGCCTCATTCCAACTATCCATTTAAGTTTTTTGCCGTTGGCTTTTGTCTTTTTGATAAATCAGTAATCAGATGTAGAACTTTTTGTCAGAGATCATTCATGTAAAGGAAGGAAAAACTATTACCAAAGAAACGGCCACCAGCCGCTGACAGCCAGAACTACCAAGAGACATTGGTTAAGCATGGTGACAAATAAGCAGCTAGCCACAACTCATCACATAGTGCACAACAGTTAATAGGGGATTAAAAATCCATCATCTTGATAAGAAAAGCAGTCTCCAATGTTGATTTTTTGCAAGAAAGATACTTGCTATCCTCAACCAAGTCTACAGGTAAGTAATGTGGGTCGTTTTGGGTCATAAATAGCATTTTGGCGGACCCGAGCAACCCATTTTGCTGCCTCCCACACGCCAAACCTGAAACACAGTTTACTTTCAGCACAGTATTTTGTTTAATTTGTTCAAATCTGGTCATCAAAGTTCATCTCAGGGTGTGCACTCAGTATCTAACTTCTTCCTTAAATTTCAATGCAGCTGACGAAGGAACATGGCAGGAGTCATATGTGACACAATAACAGAAAGGCAAAATGAATTAAAAATTTGGCAACTTCGCTAAAAATTATGTAACTTTTCAGTCGTGTAAATTATTCACATGCCCAAGTTCTCCTTTAAGCAAAATTCTGCAAATAGACTCATAGACACATATGGACAAATATTTATCAGCTACTAAACTAATTGGAAGTAGTCATATGGGAGAAGCCTTTAAAAAGGTAAGTGAAATCCAAGAGAGACTATCAAGGTTGATGGATCACTCAGGAACATAGCGTGAGTCATATACTTGTAAATATGTCGGATGCATATGTGCGGCATAACTATACTTTAGTTTACTAGTATAAAAGCTAAAAAACAATTAGGATGGTACCTCGTGTTAAAAGACGAAGTAACTAGAACCACTGTATAAACTAAATCCTTTTGTATGTTGTCATATGGAGAGTATTTACGAATAGCCAGAAAATCTTCAGCAACACCTGGATATCCAAACTCTTAATAATCTACGGTAGTAATGGCAAAACAGGAGCAAGAAGCGTATGGGTAGGAAAGGAACCTGCAAGAAGTAGCAAAAATTTCCATTTTTTCACCCTTTCAGCAAATCAAGTAGCATCTGAGGAAAAGTGGGCAAAACTAATGGTGCACGTTGCACTTCCCTATTTAAGATCAAAGAAAGTAGATCTGAAGTGCCAAAAAAAAAAGAGACACATGGTTGCAAACTGCAACTCACTGATGAGGCTCTACTAGAATAGCAACACATCAATTCAACAAGGAAATTTAGTTGACAAAAAAGAGAAAACCACATGTGGAAGCCAATTCAATTGAAAAAGCAACTGTTATTGAAAAGATAATTCTATCTCACCTGAATCCCCTTTTCCTGTGCCTCCTAAAAATACCCATCAAGGGCATAGAAAATTAAAATCGCACATTTTAACGAGACAGCAACCCATTGACATACAGTTGCATGTTAGCAAGTGAATGTGATTCTATTTGCGACAACAGATATGTAACACCATCATATATTGAGAACTGATGAATTTTCAGCCAAACCTAATACAATAACACAGACCCAGACAAAGTAATCAACCAAGAAGTCTTAATATACGAACTGGCTCAACAAAGAATGGCAAACATACTTCAAAACTCTTATATTTTTTTAACAAAATTTGCAACAAAATACCTTTAGCACTGCAGCACGAAACAATCCTGGGCTTGTATTTATAGTTCATGCAACAAGCATACCCCCAGTACTGTAACCCCAGCCAGCAAGCTTATTCTCTTGCACAATGTTATTTTGATCAAAAATTGAGCACACCAAATGTAGTCACAAACAGAATTTTGCTTATTTGATCGCATGCCACCTTGATGCCATTTTATACCCTTGCCACCTCCACCTCTAATATCAAAACATCAAAAGCAATTAGCATTAATTCCATGTTCATGAAGGCAATGTAGCAATAAACAAGTCGATCAGAAATACAATTTACAGTTCCATAATGGAAGAACACATGTGCACTTGACCATCCCATAAATTGAAAGGTCCATCTAACACTAAACAATCCAAAATTAGCAATAACCAAAGTCACGTGATACTGAATCATTGCATTGAAAATCAGGCTGGGAGTGCAGTGAATATCAAAGAAAAGATCAACAAGAAAAAAAAAAATCCCAAACTATAATCTATCCCGACATTGGTCAAACTACTTTTTAACCTACAAGAATTATAATTTAAAAAAAAACACGCACTCACACACTATCACATATGCTATCACCCAGTCTCAGTCAAGAAGGCTCTTTTGCTCACTCTGCCATCTCTTGTCTAATTATTCGCCATATGATACATGACCATGGAGCAAACCTCGATTTTCACAGTCTTGCTTGAGCTTGCGTGAGTACACTACTGTCAAGGGCACTGTCCCATCATGTGATGGAACCTCATACTGTTTACAGGCATAATATTCAGACAGGACATTCCATGAACATTCTAATCCATCATAATTGACAGTAAATTTTTTACCCTTTGAAGATGAAACTGTTCTAAAGAAGTATTGTGAGTTCCATAAAGAGCCTGTGTCCTTTGCAGCAGGATATTTTCTTGTTGAACAATGGTCCACTTGGCATTTGATAAATTATAGTCAACCATAGCATCAGGCATCTACACTATGAAATCCAAATTATTAGCAAATGCTTATTTACAGATGGATTTTAGATGTCAGAAGATTGCAGTAAAGCAAGAAATAGATAACATTTACAACGTTCACATACCACAGGCGATGAGACAATAAATTGCATAATAGATGAGTGAAAATCATAGTTTGGTCCAGGTGAGATTTGGCAAACATGCTCGGGAAGAGGTAGAAAACATGGATTAACGGCATTCAAAAGAACTCCATTCTGCAAGAAAAAATCCTTTCTTCAACATCATACTAAAAATGAAATATCACGGCAAAAATTTTAACCATAGGAAATTCTATCAATTAATTGCAATCCTAATATAAAAGCTTGCTCACAACTGTTCAGGCAAGAATTAATATGGAGAAAAAAAATATACAGAAGAAGTGTTCATAGGTGATCAATGTAGATCTTTTTTTATTTCTATAATGAATATGGTAGATGAAAAAGATGAAGGTGTTGCTTTTATGATCGGCTACCTGGCAAAAGTAAGGTGCACTTCAAAGGTGTTTAACCATAAGCACATGCCAGAGAAATTAGAATGAAAATTGCACGAATTGTGAGAAGAGCTACAATACTACCGTGCATGCCATTTGGAAGTAAAGAACAACAGAATGAAGGGCATTAACAAGTTTTGGCACTTCAAAAGGCTAAAGAATACTTTATGACTGTAAGAAAGGATATAGAGATGCCACATGGAGCTCACATTTTGTAATACCCTACCACAGAGAGAACAAATCTATCCCCCAAAGGATAAGTTAACCCTTAAAAAAAAAAGGATAAATCCACCCTCAACATATACTTCTAAGTTGGTTAAACCAACCTAGAAAAATGCTAAATGAACATACAGACATACACATATGCATACACATAATGCATGCACAAAAGATTAACCTATAGCCATCACTCATCAGCCTAACCTTCTTGGAAGGAAAAGAGACTTGCAGGTAAGTTATTCACAATCAGGGATTCCTCTTTTTTTTTTTCTTTTTTTTTTTTGGAGAGAGATACCCAGTTTTAGAAGAAGTTCAATAAAAAAGTCCTTGAAATAGCCTTCTACATTAATTACTACGAGGAATAAGGGAATAGAATTGGAGGAAATTCAAAATAGCGTTTCCCAATCTCCCTAAAGTTCAAGCTTGAGGCAAAGAAAACTACCTTGTGGTCATAAGACCATGTAGATGCCTCATATAACCATAAATACAGAAGAAAAAGGCTTGATTCCGCTTACATTTGGGTTCATGTTCAAAGGAAGAGGTATTGAACATAATCTGCAGGCATTGTTAACCCTCAAGAATAAACAAGTTAGTAACCGTTTGATGATGATTCCAAAATTCAGAATAATTAACAGCCAAACCATTATGACTTATAATTGATTAAAAAAAGTCTGAAAAAGGAACAAACACAGAAATTTCAGCTCACTTGTTCAATAGAGCTGAATAAAGAGCACATGCTACTCAACAAACAGGTAGACAAACACTGAAACAGGAACATCTCAAATAATACTGAAGAAACCAAATGGCACATAGTGACATGAATGAATGAAGCATACAGAAAGCAAAAAAACATAACCAAAAAAGCAAAAAGCAAGCAAAATTTATGCCACAAGGTGGCAGACCATGGCCCCCAGCAGACCGGGGGAGTGAAGAGAGGAGAAGCCATGCGGCCGGCCATCTCGGAGAGCAGCTTCCGCTGCAGTCGCTCGGTGCCGCCCATGACGGCCTCGGTGTAACTTCTCCTCCTGATCCAGGCACACCTTCATGTGCCCCGTCTCCACCTTGTCGGAGAGCTCCGACATCATCGGAAGGGGTCGTGCCATGTCTGGCCGTGGAGGGTGTAGGTGAAGGGCTTATCCGGCGGTTTGGGGGGCGACGGTGGCGGGGTTGGCGGAGTTTTCACAGCCCAGGTCGATGCTCTGGTCTTTGAGAGGGCGAGGCGGCGGAGCCGGGCGGTGCGGACGGCGGAGCATAGCCGGCGACGGGGAGGAAATCGGCGGTTTAATAGCGAGCAGCGGTCACGAGTCTGGATTATGGTGCAGAAAAATAAAAATGTGTTCGACTTGCTAGTTGTTTTGGAACGGGTAATTAACGATATTTTAAATAAAATTAGGCAAGATATCTTGGGGATATGTTTTTTGATAAATTTTAATTTTATAGAAAAAAATTAATTAAATTACGGGATGAATTATGATTAATTTTAAAGATATATTATATTTAAATAAAAAATTAATTATAACTATTTAATTATTTAGTTTTATTTGTCCATAACAATTGGATAGACTATTATTAATACAAAGTTAAAAGTTAAATTTGTACGAGCTTAAAGTTAGAAGTTAGAGGTTAATTGGTTGACACCATAGTTGTGAGAATCAGCAGATTTCACTCGAAATCGGCCGATTTAAATCAGCTTGGGAGCGATCAGAGCCGATTTTAGCTTTGAATCGGTTGCGGGTAAATTGGGCTTGGAATCGCCCGATTCGTCCCAATTCCGACCGATTCCAAATCGGTTCGAAATCAGAGTGAATCGGGAAAAATCAGTTTTTACAATAAAATTATTAAATTACCCTCATTTAGATATTAAATAAATTAATTTAACATGGGTAAAATTGGAATTTGTATTTTAAAACCCTAACTTCACCTGACGCCGCCGCCGCCGCCGCCGCCGCTGACCTCGACTCCGCCCTCCGACCTCGCCTCGCCCTCCGACCTCACCCGGCTGCCGTCGACCTCGCCCGTCCACTGCCGACCCCGCCTCCGCCCTTACCTCCCCCTTCGTTTCCGGTCGCTGACGTCGCC
>JAVDBV010048116.1:0-16829 GCA_032619315.1 Piper longum | reverse complement strand
AAGGAGGAATGGATGAGCACGCAGTATCCTCCCCATGACTTGGTAAGAAAGCAAATGATGCGAGGACAAACGCGGATGCAGAAGAGAAGGGGAAAAAAAGGAGCAGAGATCGCACATCGGAGAAAAGAGGACAAATGCCGGATGCAGAGAAGAAAGATTAAAAAAGAGGAGAGATTGCACATCGGAAATGAAAGGCGAACGGTTTCCAAAATTTTGACCCATGCCATGTGAGAGCGCCTCCACTCTCTTAATCTCTTATCCCAACGAACATGGCCGTCGCTTTCCAACTCTACCCTCGATAACTGCTCGTGGACTATACGAGTGACGTCCTTTGCTTACTGGAATACTTTTAAATATTTCGCCCGTGATCGATCGTAATTCTCAGCCGGTATGAAGTACATTTGATTTAATCTTATAAAATCGAGTTGAACACTATTTTAAGGTTATAAATAATATAACTTAGTTAATATTAAAAATTACGGTTGTACGAATCGGCCAATTTCGAGTAAAATTAGCCCATTTAAATTAGATCGATAGTATGTCGATCTGATTTTGGGGCCAAATCGATCGGCCCCCAATTGACACTTAAATCAGCCGAGTTACTCCGATTTCGATCGATTTAAATCGGAATTAGAATTAGGGTAAATCAGTCGGAATCGGGTTTTTAGTAAATTACTAAAATACCATAGGTATGATATTTATTAAATTATTTAAGCATAGAAAGTTAGAATTTTTATTTTAAAAACCTAAAATCACTCCGTCTCCCCCACTCCGCCACCGCGCGTCCGCCCTCCGCCATGCTTCCTTGCCTCCAACCTACTCTTCGACTCGGCTTCTGACCTCGCCTCCGCCCTCACAACCTCGCCTCTGACCGGTGGACAGCCGACAACGCTATGTACACATTAGTCATCACACGACCCTCGCATTCATGGGGCGATTCCGACGGCGTGGCAGCCAAATGGTGGTTGGAGACGGTCGGGCGGTAAGGTGATTGGGCGTCGATGATCGGTGGCAGGGCGACGCCGACAGTGGTGGCGGTGACAAGCAAACGACGGCGGCGGGTTTTGGGGAAAAAAGTCTAGAAAAAAAGGCTCAGTGGCAAACTTGTAAATAAAACATGACTTGTCTCTGTGTCGAGTCAAAAATAATAACAACGCATAATAAATCCAAAAAAAAATTGGAAAAAGGAAGAAAATTCCTATATAATAAAACAAGCACCATGACATTCAAATTCATTTGATTTGTTATATGTCTAGTGTGAGTGTTTTTGAATATGATCAATTTGGACCGATTCAACTAAACATATTCCTGTTCAATTTAGATCGATTCTGATTCCGAGTTCGACTCCCTCGAAAACCGATTCCGATTTCGATTCCGATTTATGCAACCATGATCAAAATATATTTTATTAAATACAGATTAAAACAAACAACTGGTGACCGATAAAATAGTACAAAAACTTAAATCATGTTTGAATGTAAAGGCAATACGTAATATACCTATTATAATCAAGTAGTAAGATAAGATATTTAAAAGTATAATATAAAGTATTGAGGGGGTAGGGTTTTAAGTGTTGGGTTTATCCCATAAAACTTATTGTAAGTCACTTTGGGGGTCCATTAGGCTTATCAATGGTATTAGAGTCTGGTTAGTTTTGGTATTGTCTCGATTTGCCTTATAGTATGTCGGGGAAGTCAAAATTAAAGTCTTTCAAAACTTCACTATAATATTTAGACCCAACATGTAGTGAAAGGAAATGATTTGGATAGTAACTAGCCCGAATTGAAGTCTTCTTAAACTTCATTATAACATATCGGCGTCATGTGGTGAGGGAAAGATGATTTGAGTGGTATGATGTATGAGGGGAAGAATTGTTGTGCTTATCCAGCATTATGTTTGGAGGCAACTAGTGTCTTTTATATAGGTTAATACTTAATAGAGATATCTTTATTCCTTAAGTTAGTTTTCTGATTAAGACAGACCAATTCTTCTTTTGGCCTCGTATGTACCTGCGTTTTTCATAACTAAAAGTGATAAGAGTTAATTACATAATTTGTTAATAGAAAGCCATTAATGAAGTTTGATTACAGAGATATGGAGTGGAGCTGACTCAAAAAACTTTGAAGTGAAATAAAAATTTTAAAATTATAATTGTAATTGGTAGAAGTATTTGAAGCTTGAACTCCTAATTAGGCTCTTTTTGGTTCCCATGAAATAAATGCAGATGATATAAAAATTTTAAATACTCAATTTTCTTAAAATTAGTATATATGTTAATGTATTTATGATAAAAATTAGTTTATATTTATTGTATTTTATATTAAAATTAATTATAATTATCATTAAGTAGGTTAATCATGCTCTCTTCCTTGTAAAAAAAAATTCACTCACACGTAGGAGATTAAATAGGTGACCCACTTAATAGCAATCATTATTATTTTATGCATCTATTTAAATATAATTATTTTCAATTTAGATATAATATAATTTATTTATTATTATTTATATATATAATATATTAAATACATATTTTTAGTAAGATTGACTATTTAAAAAAATTATATTATTTATACCATTTAAAAGATAATGATAATAAAAAAATACACACACAATTGATTGACACGCCATAACCGGTAAGTTTCTTTTGTTTTGTCTTGTCAACGTTTTGGCTCGAACGGAATGGATTCGTACACTGCATGAATAGAGTGGGCCTTAAATTTATTCCTCGTTTTTATTTGATGAACCTCCTCTAACCACTTCGTCTCCCCAAAGTCAACAGAATTGAACCAGGAGTTAATTAGGTGTTTCATAATTTTTTGCTATTTTAAAAATTTTCTAGTCGACGGTCGCCGTCTCCGAGGTGGATGTGGATTGGGCAAAGCTGCTACTCTATGGTCGAGCCGAGCTGGATTTAGCAAATTTTCCTACAGCCAGACTGGTGTACCCGGATTTGGCCCTCGGCAACGACGATGACCGTTTTTATTTAATAATTTTTTTGAAAAAAAATTATTATAAAAAAAAAATTTCAAAATTTTATTCGAGTCAAGTTTTTTATTTCAAGTAAATTGTACCCAAATCTAATATAAAGGGCAAATGTATTTTAGATATTTAGGAAAAAACTTGTAAAAGCCACGAATAAACGGTGAATATTAAGGGTGTAAATTATGGGTATAAATGAGCCAAGCTTATTTCCGAGTTTTTTATGTTCAGCTCGGCTTACGTTAGTTAATTTTGTGCTCAAAAAAATATTTGACTCAAAATAGATAAACTCGTTGAACAACAAATAGAGCTTGAGTAAATGAGTGTTCGGCTTGAAACTCGAACTCGATATGTTTAATTTTGAAAAAATGTTCAGCTTGACTTGGCTCGTAAATACTATTAAGGTCACATTAAACTTATATAGTGTTCAAAATTTTTTTTGATCCTATATAAGTTGAGCACATAAACATTCGCTAGGCTTAAGCTCGACTGGAACTTGACTCGAACCAAGTCCAAAAACCATAAATTTTGGACAAGCTAGGCTTAGCTCGTTTACATTAAAGCTCGGTTCATTTACATTAAAGCTTGGCTCGACTTGTTTTATATCAAGCCAAACTCAAGTATACCACTGCTCAGTTTAGCTCGCCTCGTTTATACCCCTAGTGTAAACGAGGCGAGGCGAGGCGAGGCTCGCCTCGCCGCGCAGTGATATATTTGAATTTAGTTTGATATAAAATGAACTGAGCCGAGTTTTGATGTAAATGAGCCAAACCAAACTTGTCTAAAATTTATAGTATTTGGGTTTAACTCGCATTTGACTTGTTATACTTTAGAGCTGAGCTCGAACTGAGCTAATGTTTGTGCTTTGTTTATATTTTACTTATATATAATCAATTTTTTTCCAATATTATATAAGTTACATTTGACCATAATAGTATTTACGAGCTGAGTCAAGCCAAATTTTTTTTTAAATTTAAATACATCGAGTTTGAGTTTCGAGCTAAACTGAGCCGAACAATCTTTAGCTCAAGTCCTGTTTGTTATTCCACGAGTTTATTTATTTCGAGCCGAGTATTTTTTCAAACACAAAATTAACGAGCACGAGCCAAACTAAGTTGACACAAAAAATTTGCTTAGTAGGCTCCGGTTATTTACACCCTAGTGAATATCACGTTTTCACATCATATAATTATAATTTTTTCTACATGAAAATGTGCATTTAAGTGTCAAAATTTAATGTTGACGCGGGGAGAGGGATCCAATCATAGTTTATAGATATAATTGTTTGTCTGTCTACGGGTAGCGTTGGTAAGCAAAATTACACTTCCTGTTTAAGTTATATTTTAGATACATAACATATTATATGAAAAATAAAAGATTGTATTATTTTTTAATCAAATTTTAGTATTTAATTATTAAGATTTAAAGATTATCATAATAAGATTATGATTATAGTTTTAAATATTGCATCCTACTACCTAGTCTAACTTGATATGTACAGCCTACCCTCTACAAATATGATACAATTTATGCCTTCCAATCATTTTAATTTATGCATATACCAAAACTCGATTTTTCTATTAAAAGTTACATAGTTTAACTAGTATTTAATTAAATATTTGTCCTAAAATATTTTTAATATCTAATTAATAAAATATTTTATTTGTAATTTAAAAATAATATTGAGCCCGGCTTGGCCCAGTTTAATTACTAATAATTTATACTTAATGATTAAATTCTGATTTAACTTCAAAGGAGTCGACTACTCGTACCCGGCTTGGCCCAATTTAATTACTAATAATTTATACTTAATGATTAAATTCTGATTTAACTTCAAAAGGAGTCGACTACCCGCTATCATACCTCATTTATTTCGTGTATAATTTTTTTTCCTAAATTGTCTCTAAGGATAAAGTTGCTATGATTTTGTCAAAAGAAGAAATCATGGCGAGTACAGTACAGATTTTCTTCCACACTCTGCAATTCCTTTCCTCCTGAACATACATCAAGCAAAAAAAAAAAGTCGGTGGATGAGACCTTCTTTGTGACAGCTAATTCGTTCTGAGATAACAACAAACAGTCAAATAGATGATGTTGTCTCCACCCCCTACCCAAAAGCCACTGTCTACCCAATTCCAATTATCAATGCCCATCACCATATATCTATGCATATACAATCCTCTTAACAATACAATTCTCATAAGATATCCCCAACCCCAACAATGAAATACGCTCTCTAGTATTGTATCAATGTATATTGATTAATATTGGTATGATCAACATGCACGAGAGCTTTGAATTAGTATTAGGACAACATTCTTTCCATCAATCTGAGTTCGGTGAGCTTCTTTGAAGGTGCATGTTGCATGGCCAATGTGCGAGAAGAGAAAGGGAGAAGGGATCAGCCTCGCAGGTATTTTGTACCATTTTTTTGTTACAAAGTCCATGGTACATCTTCAAGTGGACCCAAAAGCTTCGATCAGATTTTTGACTCCCTATGGCTTGGGTCGGTTGCTATCATCTAGTGGCCAGCATCATACACAGAGACTTTGGTTCGCTGTGCCCTCTTTTATCACTCACCCATAATTGTTTGCTTCCACCGCTTTATAATATTATAAGTATTTTTTTAAGTCTTAAAATCAAGTATGGGCGTAAGTCGGTCAAATATCCGATAATGCATTGTCCATCTTTAATTAATCTAGAATAAAAAATCCGGTCATTTACTATTAAAATTTTTTGGTCGAGTCACTCACAATTGAATACATGCACCATGACTATATGATTTTTCTATTGAGTTTAAATGGTTTCTTGAGAATATAAATCATAAATTTTGTTTGGTTTTATTGAGGGTTGTGTTGTATAATAAATTTATAAGGTTTGGATTCATTGGATGTGTGATTGTTTATGAAAAGAACATGTTTTGCATGTAATTCCTTTCTATGCATGTTTTATAGAATTATCTTGATAAGTTTGTTTAATTTATAATGAATAACTGTAGATTTATCATAAATTCATGCTTTGTGAAGTTTTTACATGCTTTTGAGTTAATTTAATATGATAATTTGATGTATGTATCGATAAGTAGAAAATCTATCATTTTTTATGCTTTAATGGTTAAATTTGTTATGATGGTTAATTGTATGAAAACTTATCATACATATTTATTAAACAATGTATTCAACTTATTATAATATTTCGAAATTGATTGCATCATAATTAACAACGAATTAACTTAATTGAGAATTAATTTGTATGCGGCACCAGCTCCGCGACGCTAGGTGTTTGTGTTGAGTTGGAACAAAGCCTACTCCACGACACTGAAAGCCGGAGGTTGCAGTGCTGTGACATTGGAGTTTCAGTGTTGCAGCCTTGATAATTTGTGAGGTGTGTGATTTAAGTAAACGCCGGTGCTGAGAGCCGAGAGTTCTAGCGCCATGGCCCCCCTGTATGTGAAGATACTCGTTCGGTAGCAGCGCTGCCAAAGCCGCGACACTGGTCCAAAAACCTTAATTTCTTTATTGGATTAATAGTTTTGTTTAATAATTGATACAATTATGCATATTCGATTATTTACATTATTTATTGATGAATGATTGGCAAACTATGTTTGATTGATGTTAATGTTTGCGCATATATGTGATGGTTAAATATAAAAAATTAAATATAAGAATGCATTTATATATATATATATATATATAATTTGTGGTTTTAGGAGAGCGTTTGCTAACTTTTGAATGAAGAAATTTAAGAAAGTTTTTCAAAATACATATAAATTGAATGATATTATATTAGCATATTGAATGACATTGATTGGTAGGGGAAAAAACGACTTTTTGGCGTTGGTACGTTAGACTATGTGGGCACTTTGCTTTCATAAGTAAAAGATATTGCCTTAGGTTCTAAGGATTGTGAGTCGACGTAACCTAAGTGTGCACGGTCACTAAAGTCTAGGCAAGTGTATTGTCTCTTAATGAGGGAAATAGCAATATTTATAATCATAGATGGTCACTCTGATGGATTGGTCTATGTATTAAAATATGATTAAGGGTGGACCATAATAATTATTATTTTATTCATTATTATTATATGTACCTAATGAGTTTACTAAAATAGTGTGAAATTGCCTTCAGCGGTAACTATTATGTGAGAGCGTGACTTGGTTCCTTAGTGGGAGGCAATAATGATAAATTTTATCAAATATTAATTATTTAATTGGACTTAATTGGTTATTTATAAATTATGTGTTATTAGTAGGGGATCAGCGTTTGCTTTTTAGGGGTTTATTTGCTTCTATCTACTTAGTTTATTTTATCACTATGATATTTTGGACATATTATAATATTTAAAATAATTATTTGGTTGTAATTAAATGTCATATAAATTTACTTCTTTAATTCTTATAGATTATTTGATTGACTTAATGTTTATTTATCGCATGCTTGCTATTATTTAATTATTCTATGTATTATTTTATCACGGTTCTGGTTGTCGGATTTAAGGTGATGCCCATATAGTATAAAATTGTGCAGGTCGTCACGTTTATTGATATATTTTTTTTGTATAATTCATATTAAAATTTAATTTGTAATTAAAATATCTTAACTTTAATATAATTATGCATAAAATAGAATTTAATTATATATACATTTATTTAAATTTATTATCACGTATCAATATTTTATAATTTAATTATATTTATGTACAAAAATTTAAGATAAATATGATTAAAAATTTTATTCTTATATTAAGTATTGAGGTGAGTCAAGTCAAACTTTGAATCGTGTTTTGTTTAAGTAGAATGCCAAATTAAATTAAGTTTAATCGAACACCTTAATTCATATACCCCGGCGCGCAGGTAAAAGTTAAACGTAGCGACTTAATTAAGAATGGATATAATTATTCAGGCTACAGTCCGCATCAAAATAAGGCACAATAAGAGGGAAGAATCATATCTTATCATATCTTATCATATCATATCATATATATATATATATATATATTATAAAAGAAAAAGAAAAAAGAGGAGGAATATCATGACTTGGTAAGAAAGCAAATGATGCGGATGCAGAAAAGAAGAGAGAAAAAAATAGGAGAGATTGCACATCAGAAGTGAAAGCGGAACAGGTTCCAAAATGTTGACCAATCTCTTCTACGAACGAACATGGCCGTCGCTTTACAACTCTCCCTCGCTTTAAAACCAAAGTTGACTGTTTTCTCAAAATCTCTAATATGTATGTCTAACTTTACATTTGTCATCCTATTTGCGGTAACAAAAGCTCCACATTCCGTAACAAATATTATCGGATTTTGCGGGCGGGTAATCCGCTGCTTTCTTCTTCTTTTGGCCGCGTATGTACCGGCATTTTTCATAAATAAGAGCGATCACCGGAGTGGAGATATTGAATTGGGCGTTAAATTTCAAGTGATTGTACGTTGAAAATATTGGCTCATGGCAGCTCCTTTGATGTTAGTCAATTATCTTCAGAATAATTTTAGGTATATGTCCACAACAAGTCCACATTGTTATTATTGAACTTTTAATTTTTATTTATGATATTTATTATGTTGGGTTAATCCCATATTCCAATTTGTGACTTATATATATATATACTAACATAATAAGTATATATTCACACTCGTGCATGATATGAAATAACAAAGGTACCATTTATCTAATTATAATTTAAGAATTAGTGACTCTATTGAGCCGAATGGTAGTTATTTATATTTATTTTTAGTTTAGCTAATTGAAGGTACAAGGACATAACTATAAGGCCCACTTATTTATGTAGTGTACGAATCACTTCCATTCGAGTCAAAATATTAAGTGTGATAATAAATAAAAAATTTCCACATAGTCAACAAAATTGGACCCTGACCTTCTTTTTTCCCGAATTAATTAAATGTTTCATAATTTTTTACTATTTTAAAAATCTTCGAGTCGACGGTTGCCGTCTCGGGGGTGGCTGTGGATTGAGGGCAAGGTTGCCACCCTGTGGTCGAGTTGAGTTAGATCTAGCCAAATTTTTCTATAGCCCGGTTACCCTAATAGGATTTGGCCCTTGTCAACGATGACAACCATTTTTATTTAATAATTAATACAATATTTTATTTGTAATTTAAAAATACTATTGAACCTGACTTAACCCAATTTAATTACTAATAATTTATACTCAATGATAAAATTCTGATTTAACTTCAAAGTAGTCGACTACCAGTTATAAAACCTCATTTATTTCGTGTATACTTTTTTTCCCTGAATTGTCTCTAAGAACAAAGTTGCTATGATTTTGGTAAAAGAAGAGATCATAGCGAGTAGAGTACAGTTTTCTTTGTACACTCTGCAAATCCTTTCCTCCTGAACATACATAAAGCAAAATAAAAAATAAAAAAACGGGTGGATGAGACCTTCAATGTGACAGCTAATTCGTTCCGAGATAACAATAAACAATCAAAAAGATGATGTTGATTCCACCCCCTGCCCAAAAGCCAATGTCTACCCAATTCCCAATTCCAATTATCAATGCCCATCACCATATATCTATGCATATACAATCCTCTTAACAATACAATTCTCATAAGATATCCCCAACCCCAACATGAAATACGCTTACTCTAGTATTGTATGATTGGATCAATGTATATTGATTAATATTGGTATGATCAACATGCACGTGAGCTTTGAATTAGTATTAGTGCAACATTCTTTCCGTCAATCTGAGTTCGGCGAGCCACTGTTGCTTCTTTTAACGTGCATGTTGCATGGCCAATGTGAGAGAAAATAAAGGGAGAAGGGATCAAACTCGCTGGTATTTTGTACCATTTTTTTGTTACAAAGTCCATAGTACATCGTACAAGTGGGCACAAAATCATGGATCACATTTTTTGACTTCCTATGGCTTGGCTTGGGTTGGTGCTATCCAGTGGCCAGCATGCACAGAGATCTTCGTTGCTGTGCCCTCTTTTTATCACTCACCCAGCTTTGAGAGATTCCATGGTTTTATAATTTTATAGGTACTTTTTTACTCATAAAATTAAGTATGGGTGTCCATGGGTTAAATATAGGATAAGCTATTGTTTCCATTTCAATTAATCTCGATCAAAATATCTGTCATTTATTGTCAAAATTCTTTAGTCGAGTCAATCACCGTCTGGTCAAAATAATAATTTACTTTCACCTCATTTATTATATTATCTAATTATTTTTCTATTATAACAACTAATTTCTCTTCAAAAAAGAATAATGACTTATTCATATAATTATTGTCTTTACTTTTCTTAGTTTTATCATATCAATTAGTATAAAAATTAAAATTATTTTTCAAAAATATTTTAATTAATAAATGTTACATTTACTTGAAAAAAATTTAAAAACCCAAGGTTGATATACTTTAGATTGAATAATTTCCTATGATAATTTGGTAATATCATTAATTTATAATTTTTGTAAGTCAATTATTTGAGCGGAAGTAGAAATGTCCATGTTTGGTTTATTTTTATTTAGCCATATTCGATCAGTTGAATTCGGTGACAGATGCTTCAGATATGGTTAGACATGGTCATTCGATCGTCCATGCCCATCCTTAGGTTTAAAAACTCCATTTTATAGCTTATATTGAGTGGTAAGTGCATTGTGAAGCTGTCTGTGTAAGAAAACACTCAAAATGTAAAGCTGTTTATTATGTTAGGGGAGCGGAGATTTTGTTATACTTCGGACTTAAAAGCTCAAAAAGTACGAACATTTTGGGCTTTCCAAGGCTTGTCAGAATCCGAGCCACCGTTTGCCGCTGGGCTTAAAAGGCCCAAACTTGAAAATGCACCTTCTTAGCTAATGGGCCATGTGAATGGCTTGTCCAATCAAATCCTTCCCAAGACAATATGGTTTTATACATGGTCATATCACATTATAGGATGTTGGTATTAGAGAGAGTCAAGATTGTTCCTCAAAATTTACATCAAATAAGCAAGCATTGAACGGAGGCCAAATTTGTGTCAGGTCATTAGGGCCCCTAAAAGGGAATTGAAAAGGTTTATGGGTCTCTCTTAATTTAAAAATTAGCTTAGAAAATAAGACTTTCTTATTAGCCTATATATTAGCTACCAATATTATCTATGACCTATGTGTGATAAACTCAATAATCTCCTCTTTATACATCGGACAACTTCGAAACTATCATCGTCTTACAATTTTTAATTCATCAGACTAAAGACGTATCATTACTTGTCAAACTTCTTTTAAATTATGGAACCCATGAAATAAAACATTGACAGTTAGTGTAGGTAAACATCAAAGTGAACCTAACTCTTATACAACCTTAAGGCCATTTGAGCCCCTAAAAGAGACTTGAATATGTTTAACGAGTTTCTTTTAACTTAAAAGTTTGTTCCAAGAATAAGATTTTCTCGTTAGTCTATATTCAATAATTTGGTCAATATTTTAACATTGAAAGAAGAACGTACCAAAGTGGTCCCAAATACCCAATAATGCAAAATCGTTGAGTCAGATGATGAAGAATACCAACAAATGGTGGCAATTGCTGCTTGCCTTCATGAAATGGACATGATATCAACCAAAATCCACAATATCTCCAACCCTGTCCATTCTCTTAGTCCTTACTGTACACAAATGGTGTTGGCACCAACGCCAAGGAGGAAGGGAATTATTTGCAGGACCACATAATGTGACATTTATTACATACCACAGTCGACAAGGTTGCACCTTACATTCATATAACGTAAAGTCTGATAAGGCTTTGACATCTGAATGGTGTTTGCCGAGCAATGTCGTCCACTAGTTACACAACTTGAATGAACTGCGCCTTGGAAGAAGTTTTGCCTCTTGCTGGAATGGTGTCTGATTAGTTTTGGTGAATTTTTGCCACCTTTTGTGTGAAGCGGAAACTTCCACTTTGTGGGTTTACTTAGAGAGCTGTTAATTAAAGTAGAATTAAGTCTGAATCTATAAGATAGAAATGACAAAGTTTTGCTTGTCAAATGCCTTTTTCGTTGTCAACCTGTTTTGCCACGAGACCGATAAAGTAGAGTACAATTATATGTCACTAATATATGGGATCTTACCGTAATAGGTATTTGATATAAAATTAACTGACTCAACTAACTAACAAATTGATCTGTCCTGGAATTCCTTAGTATGGCTCATGATCTTATATTCTATTCACGTTAAAAAAATTTATTTCTACGGCTTATCAGCATAATCTTAATCTATATTTAATTAAGAGAACCCCTCTCATTCAACACGGTACTAACTTAGCTATGATATTAATTGTAATGACTAGACTTGAAGTAATTACCATGGTCTTAGTCATTTTTTTAAAGTGGTTAATTGAAATTAAAACTTATAAATTCCATATTTTTTTCGAACAAAGAGACTAATTAACTGGATTACAAGCTTGCTGGGGACCGATATTATATAGAAGACGAGCATTGTCTTATCTTATGTGCAGGTCTTCTCCATTGCGTTTGCACAACACGCTTGACGTTTAGGTGGTTGAAAGGCAAACATCAAATTTATGAGAATGAGAACCGTTAGAGACAGAAATCTTCTGATCAATCTCTAAAGTCCAATGTTCCTGTATTTTTCTGCAGAAAAGCTCAATGCCCATCATATTGAACTCATAAACCCAAGGTTTGAAACTGTCAATTTAGATCAGCTCTTTCACATCTGATCACATTATATCAAAGACCAGAGCTTGCATGCTAGATCTGCAACAATTGGCTTCATTTCGTGCTTAGTTTTATATCTCCAATGCTTCTTTCTTTTCTTTTTAAATACAAAACTGATCACCAACTCTTACACAAAAGATAATATGTAGGTACGGATACTAGACAATATCTGCAGCCGTTCTTACACAAAAATTTAAAGTACAATATTGTAGTATCTTCGTATCCTACTCAATATTTTATACGACGAAAGATTAAGTATAACGTATAATATAATCAGAGTGCCGTGAGGAATCAAATGGTTGGTAAACCTGGGTGAAACCCAAAAAAAAAAAAATTTGTTAGGTGGTGTGGCTGCAGACTTGCAGTGGATGATCAAGAATAAGAACAAGAACATTGGGGGCCTTGTGGTTCTGGCATTATATAACATTTTCTGAGCTGCAAGTTTACTTTAAACCAAATCTTAAGACAAATTATGGGTTGTCCATAAAAAAAAGTCATTGCCCATGCCAGGGATTGGGTCCATGCAATGGACAAGGAGGAGGGAGTGAATGAAACAGTGATCCCAAAATGCCCAGCATCTTCACGTGGTAAACATAAATGATATACTTGTGAATATGTGATGCTTGTTGTGGGTAACTTGGTGATCATCGTTTTTAACTTATATATGAGTAAGTAACACATGAATGTGAGGGTCTATTATTAATATTTTTTGGTTTCTCCCATTGAATTTAGTGATGTTGGTGTTTTTTTTTCAAGGCAAAAGTAATGTTATTTACAATATATTTGCAAATATGATCGAAGAAATAGAAACATGGATTTGGATATGGATAGGATTGGGCACGAGTTGTGCTAACTGGCGAGTTTTTGTAACTCAACTTGAATTCAATTAATTTTAAATTCGATGCGAAACTTGATCTTAAAAAAATCCATTTGATTCTATTACAATAGAGCCGGTTCTGAGTTATATCAAACTCGACTTGTTTTGACTCCGAAAAATTTGATTCAGTCAAAATTCGGCTCGTATTGACTCAATGTTAATATTAACCTTTAGTAATTTTTTTCCTTATATAGATAATAAACATTAAAATGATAATTTGGTATAAAAATAATTAAATCAAAACAATCTAATAGTTATTATATGATTATCAATTATGAAGAATATCATTTATATTTTTATACAAAATAAAAATATAAATATTCCATTATAGGAAATAAACAAACTTTCAAATTTACGGTGCTAAAACTCAAATAAGACCGATGCTTGACTCGAATTCGATCAGGCTCAACTCAAAATTAAACAAATAATTCAACTCAAAACCTTATAATTTGAAACTCAATTTGTATATTAAATGAGTCAAATTTGAGTTGGGTAAAACTCAACTTGGCTTGGCTTGTGCTCAACCCTAGATATGGAGGAATAAAGAAGGCAATTTACCATAGTTTTTTCAAAAAAAAAATGACCCAAATACTCCAATAGTCTCCATTATCTATAACTTTCTGAGTTGTGAATATGTACTCCCAACAGATTGACTCCTTGGTTCAAATAACAAAAGTTACTAAATGTATATTTAGCTTCACGTTTAGGTAAACTAACATTTTAAGATAATGTAAATCATATGTTTGTTAATTTCAATTGTGTAAAAAAAGTAATATATACTAATTTCATATGACTTTTGTTTAATGGATAAAAAAATATTATAAGTGACTTTGACTCGGCTTGAAACCGACTTTGAGTCTGACAAGAGTTCGAAGTTTATAAATTACAATTTGAGCGGTATATTGAGATTGGTTATATTGATTTTTGTTGATAAGTACTTATGAGATTCTTCAACTTAGTCCTATATCTAATATTTACTGAGAGAAGATCATGTTTATAAGTGAGAATGGATTATAAATCTTTAACTTGGTTAACCATTTTAAAAAAAATGACTTAGGCCCATTATGTTGCACTTTGGGCCGGGTCATTACAAATGATATCAAAGTAATTTGGTTCTGTGCTAGATAATGGGCTAGACTACGAACGTTGACTAGGCTCTTGGTTACGGGCCATGGAAGGTTGTGGATTGGGGCTAACAACGGGCAATGTAGGAATTTCGGGGACGAAATTTCCTAAGGTGAGTGGATTATGAGATCACTCAAAGCTCTTGGTTATGGGCTATGGAAAGTCGTGAGTTGGGGCTAACAATAGACATTGTAAGAATTTTGGGGACGAAATTTCCTAAGGTGGGTTGATTGTGAGATCCTTTAAGGCTTTCGATCACGGGTTATGGAAGGTCGTGGGTTGGGGCTAGCAACAGACAGTGTAGAAATTTCGGGTTTACTAAATTTCTTAAGGTGGGAGGATTATGAGATCCTTCAACTTAGTCTCATATCTAATACCTACTGAGAGAAGATCTATAGATTTTTAACTTTGGTTAACCAATTTAAAAAAATTAGGCATATTATGCTGCACTTTACAAATGGTATCATCTTTAACTTTGGTTAACCAATTTAAAGAAATTTGGTCCATTACATTGCACTTTACAAATGGTATCAAAGCAAATCTGGTTCCGTGTTAGATGATGAGTTGGATTATAAACGTTGGCTAGGCTCTCAGTATTGGGCATGGAAGGTCATAAGTTGGGGCTAATAACGGGTCAAGTGTAGGAATTCCGGGGATAAAATTTCCTAATACCTACTGGGAGAAGATCCTCTTTATAAATGTGAATGAGATATAGATCTTTAACTTCGATTAATCACGTTAAATAAATGACTTAGGCTCATTACGTTGCACTTTACGAATGGTATTAGAGCAAACCTGGTTCCGTATTAAATAATAGGCTGGACTACGGATATTGGCTAGGCTCTCGGTCATGGGTCATGAAAGGTCATGAGTTGGGACTAGCAACGGGCAAAATATAAGAAATTTGGGGATAAAATTTTCTAAGTTGAGTGGATTGTGAGATCCCTCAACTTAGTCCCACATCTAATATCTACTCAGAAAAGATTTTGTTTATAAATGGAAATGAACTATATATCTTTAACTTCAGTTAACTATTTTAAAGAAATAACTTAGGCACATTACGTTGCATTTTAAGCCGAGTCGTTACGGTACTCCTGATGGTCTTTCCCCCCTACAGAGATAAGATAACAAATCATAAGGTACACCTCTATTATCCTCCCTAGCCCCTACAATTAGATATTAAGATTTTTCATGTTAATTTTATTTTTTTGACAAAAAATTGATTGGCCATAATTCGTCACTAATGATTAATTTGCATGTGATCAAAATTTGGTCTGAATCACTAAAAACCTAATATTTTCTTAAATTATCATCTATATTTCTTACAAAATCCAAAACAATATTCGTACTTGAAATAATTAACTAATGAATAATAATAGTACAAACATGTCCCGCTCTTAATGCTTCTATTGAAGGAGGCATTAGTGGTCTTCTACTTTGTTTGACATTAGCTAAAGTTATGGCCTCGTTTAGACAACCACAAAATTTGGTCCGTAATAAATTGATCAAATTGGGTCACAAATACTTAAAATATATCAAGATCATTAAAACATTTAAATATCCATAACCATTGTAATCGCCTAATTAAAAACATTTTTCTAAGAAGAAAGTGGCCTGCTTTGAATGAAAGTGTATTATATGTTGTGCAGATATGTATATCTCAAAAGCCAGCCCGTGCATATATCTTATATTTGGCTTTAATTGGAGGATAAAACACTGGTCTATTTCACTTTTCTTTTGGGGAGGGATCTTTCAATGCAAGCATCCCATAATTATTTCATTGACTTAAGAAACGCAATGGCGGGCCAACATGGGATCTTCCACTTTCTGTTGACGAGTCATATTAGGGGTCTTATCGCTTCAACAAGGGAATGGCATGGTCAACAAAACCCACCGCCGAATGAGTGCAATGTTGTCATGTGCCATATATATATATATATATATATATATATTAGATCCACGCCCTCGCAGATCAAAGTTTCACGCTTTGCTGTGCTTTGCTTTTCTTTTTTTTTTTTAAAAAAAAAACAAATCCTTGTTTTGTTTTAAAAACGTTATGATTTATTTTATAATATAAAAACTCGTAATTTAAACTAAATTTTGTGCAGCAACAACTTGACTTTGAGTGAATATCATGTCGATGAAAATAGTCTTATTAATATAT
>JAVDBV010048115.1:0-23797 GCA_032619315.1 Piper longum | reverse complement strand
CGACGGCGGCGCGGCTGAGGTGACCGCCAGTCGGGATCGACAGAGGAGACGACAGGGAAGGTGATGGCGGTGACGGTCGGAGGAGTTCGGCCATTGGCTGGCCGAAAAACGGCCGGAAAGGCACGGTGTCGCCGCCGTGTGCGGCGACATTGCCGTGATGGTCGTCGTGGGTTGCCTCAAAATGTAGATCTTGGTGAGGGGAAGCTGTGTGGGTGGTTGGATCGGCCGATGGTGGCTTGCGGGCGCCAGAAAATGTCTCGAAAGGGTGGTGGCGGCGGTGGAAAACGACACTGAAAACTCCCTCACCGGTGGCCACTGCGGCGGCACCGGTGGTCGTCAGTGGTACGAATGGAAAGCCCGCCGCGAGGCGGTCATGTGGGTGTAGGTACGGTGGCCGGGGGCGAGGCGGAGACTCGCCGGTGGCGAGCCGAAGTGGCGGCGGCTTAACAGTGAAATTTTCAAAATCATGAAATCCTGGAAATCAATGGGTGAGATAAAGATGGGTGGGAGGCTGAGATCTCGCCATGTGGCACGATCTGGACGCCTGACAACTCATGGCCTAGTAGGGCCCACCTATGGGTACATGCACTATAGATATGGCAGCAAGTTCGGATCGAGACCGTCTGAACTCAAAACTAACTCGAGTCCTGAAATTAACTGTATAGGAGGGAATCGAGGTAAGAAGGCTAAATGGGCCTCGAATACTGAACTCAATCAAACTGAGCCCAGAGGGGCATAAATCGAGTAATCTAAAATTCTTATGATGCATGCAAATGATGTACCCATAAAATCCCAAACGGATACTAAACGCCGCAACGGCCTAAATCTAGACCTAAAATCTTAGCTAGCTTATACAAACAAATCCGTATACTAAGTATACACTCATAACTCGTGATCTTATTATCTGCACGTCTGGCATAATCAGCCAATATAACATGCTCATATGGCCATCTTGGCCTATAATCATAATATGAAACTAGTTTGGCCCGATCTCACTCGAACCAACTCAATACTGACCCAAATAGGGAAAACTTAAATCGGGTAAAACCCTACCCCAAAAATGGGGTTTTACAAGGGTTTAGGCTTAAATCTAGGTCATTACAACATTAGTATTCATTTGGGATCTTAGAGTACCTCGTTGACATATATCTTAGGGATTTGACATTACCAAATTCCCCCTTTAGGTCCATCTTAATTTGAGTTGTAGATTTTTATCTGATTTAGTTCACGATTTTGAGGCTCATTGAGCCTTCTTGCCTTAATTCTCGCCAATAGAGTCATTTTTAGGATGGAGTCTATTTTCAATTTTGACGGTTATGATCTGGAATTTCTATCCATATATATATATATATATATATATATATATATTGCATATACACATAGGTGGGCCCCATTAGTGCATGACTTGCCGGGCTTCTATTTTGTTCCATGTGGCAAGATCATAGCCATCCACTTTAGCCCTAGCTTTCACCCTTCGATTTTTAGAGATTTTTCTCACATTCTTAGAGTTTTTCACCCCAAGCGCCACAGCCATTTCAGCTCGCCACCAACAAGTTTCCAACCAACCCCCCCCGGCGGCCACAAGATCGGCACCCCTATGACCACCTCATGGCTAGTTATTAATCAATGCCTCTCACAACCATTGGCGCCACCACAGTCGCCATGGGCAATGGCTTTTGTCTGTAAGTATTCCACTAGCACCGCCGTTCAAGCCATTTTTGGCACCGACAATCCACCTCTGGCTGATCTGACCACCGAGAGAGCTTTCCCTCACTGAGATCTTTATTTTGAGACCACCTATGACCATTACCATGACCACGATAGCTGCTGGCGACCTAACTGCACTGACAGTGTTTTCGCCCCATTTTCAGGTCAGTAGCCGACCAGACCTTTAGGATCCCAACCACTATCACCATTGCCTCAACACCCACTGTCAATCGTGACGGGTGCAACCTCCTCTGCGTCGCTGCCAGCAATCTCCGCTAACAGGCGCCGCCCTCCCTGTTGCCGTTTTCCCTCATTCTCGTCTGCTAGCCTTTGTTCCCATTCGTTTGCTAAACCCCGTTCACCTGCTCGATTGACCCGATTCGATTCACTACAGTTGACCCAGTTTAGCTCATTTTTAGCCTTTTTTCGACCATTTTTTGTAATTTGAGAACCCCTACATTACTTTAGATGAATATTAACATTATTTAATTTATTTTAATATTATGAATGTTTTTATTTATCTATTTATATAATTATTTATTATTAGTTTATATTTCCCAAGCTTCAAAGTTGAGTTTGTATGTTCTATCGGTCCTCCTACATGACGCTAATTGCAAGAGTCCATTTTATAGGTAAATTTTATAGATAAAGATTTCTTTTGCCCTGAAAAAGAAATATAGAAGCATACGCTTATGCAAGATTAAAGGATAACAATTATGTCTCACATCCTAACTCGATGCATGGGATATACCTCTCTCACATAACTTAGAGGCGACTTTAGACATACTTAGATATCATGGTTCAAAAACTTGGGATTTGGATTCAATTGACTGAGCTATGGGTCATCTCGAGATCAATCTAAGACGATTTTGACTTAGAATCATTTTTACAATCATTTAAATGTGACAGATAAAAACTTGTATTAAATGAGAATATGCTTTATCTCTTAAAAACCAATAATTAAAAACTATCATAAATTTTAATTTAAGTAAACAAGATGAAAGTAAATTATATTTTTATTTATGGAGTTAAAGAGAATCAACCATACAGTCATGTCATTGGGGAATTGTCCATACAATTCAACTTGATCAACTATTAAGTGAAGTAGATGGCGAGAGGTTTAAGATATTTAGAGCCAAATGGAGTTTCAAAAATTTTATTAAAAATAATATAACAGTTATCAAGGGCTTTTTTGCTTATGACATAAGCCTAGGAGCTAAGATGTATTTAATAGCATGCAACTCTTGAAAAAATATGAGAGGGACAGGGATGAAGAAGAAAGAACTGTGTAAAAAGATACCGCCTTTGGAGAAGATAATGTTTATAAAGCAAGAAAAGATGAAACAGTGCATCCTAAAGCATTTTCTGGTGTTCGGGTGCTAGCCTGGTCCCTATCACCCAAAAAAACCCGAGCTTATAGCGTTTGGACGCTAATAGGACGGCTAGACCAAAATGCTAGTCCCGCAGAGCTCAAAACATAGCACTGCAGTGATATGTTTTAAAACACAAAATCCATCAATCCCGACCTTTATTTAAAACCAACAAAAATATCAACTCAAGATCTTGTGCCATTCCCTTTTACTGTAAGTATTGAAAAATTGGAAGTTACCACTAATTAGATATGTAAAACCCGGGCTGTCTGCCTGAGGGTTTTATTGTCAGTTCGGTTGTCACACAAATGGGATTAGTAGGAGCCAACCCATATTGCCGTAGTTCGTATATGGTATGATATATGTTTGCCCGGCCTTAGTGTCTTTCGGCGTTCAGTATGCCTGTGTGGATGCTACACGCCTGACTTTTTATGTTTGGTTAAGTCAAGTCGTATATAGTTAGATGATAGGTTTCTGTCCCTCGTGTCCCTTTTGTATGCTTGTAGTGTGTTTGATATCTCTTTGAGACTATCCTCACACCTCTTTGGAACTGACAGTGTAATTTCTGAGGTGGCTCCGATCGCTTTAGAGTAAAATCCCTAAGATTTGGGTTTTGGATTAACCCAACACCCATACCTCTTCAGCTAACTCAATCCATATCTCTTTATCTAATCCAACCATACTTCTTTAGTTGGCTGTGTGGCCTCCATGATATACCGATGCCAAGCCCTCGCTCCATGCCTCAACACCAATTCCGCCCAGCAACACCGCTCTGCTGTCGCCACTCCTTCCACCCTAGGTAACCTTTCCCTCTTCCGTGCGTCACCGATAAGGCCAGCCCAAGGCCTATCGGCGACCGTGATCGGGCATAATTGACCACCAAAATCACGGCTGCTGCCCTCTCCCTCGCCATCACCGTCGCCATGTCGAGCTTGTTGAGCCGGTGCCAACCCACAACCCTGACCACCTTGCCAAAAAGTTGCCAGAAAGCCACTGGAAAACCGTCAAAAACCTTCGAAAAACCACCGGAATTTCACCAGATTCCTCTAGCCTAACTTGATCGAACTTTAGACACTGCTGGGTGCCAAATTCGAGTCTCGAAGTATGCTACAAACATTAGTCATCACTGATCACCAACAACGCTAGATATAATTAACTCTGACCCAATTATTTAAAACCGATGATTAATAGCACAACATGCTAAGATTTAATTGATTGACATAGTAAAATATTTTATTATATATAAAAATGAATTTGCACGATTTGAATGATATGAAATAAATATTAATGAATTGATTAAGTTAAGTAAGAATTATTAATTAACTACAATGTAAATTAGGAAATCATGATGTGAGTTGACGTGAATGCTTGATATGAGTATGTTAGTTAGGATGTGAGAATGCATCATTCAATAGTGGGAGTTAGCTTTTAGATTTGATGTGTAGGTATAGAGTAAGAGCTCGCTGCCTCGACATGCAGACATGATTGAAACTTCTACCATATCCATTTATGACTTGCTTCTAGTTTGACATTCTCACTCTATTATGACTTGTTTGAATAGGTAAACGAACATGTCGAGTGGTAAATTTATCATATCCCACTTTACATTAGTAATTTAGTCGTTCGAATTTCCGGATTAATAAACCTCAAAGATGTGATCCCTCGAGTATGTTTTAAAAAACTCAAATCCAGATCTCTCATGTGCTAGTTTAACTATTAATTATTTCTATAGCAGTCACAATCGTTATTGACTTTTTTGCATTATATATGTAGATGAGAACATGAATCACTGAGATCTATCGGGACCACAGAGGAGCGGCGATGCAACTTGCACACATATGCCTGCCATATGGAATAAGTGACAATGTGCAATTGATGATCTACTATGCATTTTATTATGAATAAATGATATCATGTCTGATTGCATGTGTAAATCATGATATGATTTGTGAATGTTGAATATTATGCATAGAGTGGAATATGATGAGCTTAAGGGTTCAAGACCCAACTTGAGAAATCAAAATGATCGTAATGTGAATATTTTGTGCAAGTACAATGTTTTACGTTTTTATCATAATATATATATATATATATATATATATATAAAATATCTATTATTTATAGGGTGGTCTCTATTACACTTTTAGGAGAAACTCTTTCTGTTAGTTTTAAAAATCTTATTTTTTTGAACTTTTAATGATTTTGGGTTATTTTGAATTTAGATGGCAATATTATGCATTTAGAACATTATTATAATTTAAACATCTCATAGATGCATTAAATTTTTGAATCACCCTCTTGAACGCCGAGAGTAGAACTGGGTTGGTATAACCGAATTAAGTAAATCAGCGAAAGGTTATGTTACCAATGGCAATTCAAATCCGGTTCGTTGGTGCATCAAATTAGTGTTACAGCTTGTGCCTCACCAAATGTTTGCAGACCTTTTGCTTTCTGCCAAAATTTGAATTGGCCGGAACTCGGTTCACCAACTCTGACTACACCAAATCGTTTGTTGTCGTCCGATGGCCAACCAGTACCATCATTGCCACTTATCGTCACTGGACTTGTCATCATCGTCAATGGTCATCGCCGCCTTTTCCAACACCTCGCTGCCAATTGCCATCGAGCCGCCACTATCGCTGTCAGTCGACTACCTTTGGCTCTCTTGCCAGCGGCCAAGCTGCCCATCGTAGTCACCATCGTCCACCGACCGTACCTGACCCTCACCGGCCATTAGTCAGCCACCATCATTGTTTCAAGCTTCAGCGTGCTGTTGGCACTTGGGTTCATTGGGACCCGATTGTGTTGACTGGCCCGGGCAGAGTTTGACCGACAAAACCCGTTAACCCATGACCAACCCAGTTATGTTTGATTCGATCGTTTTCTACCGTTTCACCTCTGTTTCTAGTCATTTTTGGAAGGTTTGAGGTATATTTCCCGAAACCTGTCATTTCTAGACATGCATATCACTTAGTCGGTTTATTTATGAATGTTTATATTTTCTGATTTATTGTTTACTTGACATTACTGTTTTATTTTTTACTGATATTTCTGTATATTTACTCATTTGACTATTTGATATCTAATTTAAATTCTGAAAATTTATGCATTTTTCTGATCATCTGTTGAGCACTATTAATGCTTAATTTATTGTTTTAAGATATATTTCTAATTTAATGTATTTTCTGTATTATTCTTATTATTGGTATTGTTTGTGATAGGTAACATGTATCTTATTATTTATCAGTTTTGTTGTTGTCAACAGTGGAACTTACTTTATGAATAGTTTGGGCTATTGTAGATTATTCCAAGTTATTTTGCTACATACTGAACTTGTGTTTTTCCAAGTTTATGGTTTTGATCAGATGCTTATTTTGTTAGTTTGGAATAACCGATTAACCATAGATTATTTAATAGTTTGACAACCTATTTGATTGACTGCCTATTGTTTAACTATTAATTGATTGACCAATTAATTGTCGATTTGACTGAATCAACAATTTCATCTATATTGACCAATTTGATCAAGTTGACCAAATTGACTAGTTGACTATTTAGACTATAACTAACCCAACCTAAAATATAAACAAGTGGGCCTTTTAAAAGTAATTAGCCGAAGTTGAAGATCAATATTCCATTTCCACCGAAAACAAAGATTTTACCCGGTTGGTATTTGATGTGACACTAAGTTGAAAAATCATACAATCCACCCACCTTAGAAAATTTTTTCATGAAAACTTATATACTTAGGGCCAATAATGGCCCTAGTCCACATCCTCCTAGGGGCTTGATTAGTAGACTAGTCAATTTCTCTAGTCCAACCCACTATCTAATATGTAACTAGGTTATTTTGATACTATTTACAATGACCCAACCCAAATTGTAAACTAATGAGCCTAAGTCATCTCTTTAAAAATGGTTAATCAAAGTTGAAGATTTATACTCCAATCTCATTAACAAATAGAATCTTACCCTATTAGGTATTATATGTGGAACTAAATTGAAGGATCTTACATAGACTATTTTTGTTGTTTTGCTTAGTTGATTGTTTTGATCGTGATTGTTTGACTTTTTGAGTTTGATTGATTGACCGGATTGAGTATTTGACCATATTTGACTGTGGTTGAGCATTAAATGTTTAATCAAATTATTTTGTTTGTTTTATTGTTTTGATAGTTAGGATCACTATACACTACACAACATGCATTGCATATCATGTAGACTCTGATTGAGTTTAGTTTTTCCACTAGGTATGTGGATCCAGCTTGCCGATACCGATTGCATGATAGAAGCTGAGACACTAGTTCCACGGGACTCGTCCCTGCTCTATTATTCACTGTCTTTTATGATTTGATTTCAACCAATCATGTGATGTTTTATTGGATTGAACATGATTGGGTCAGCTAATCCGAAACCAACTCATGCGGATCTAATCTTAGCATCTTAAGATGAAGATACACTTCACTATGTGCATGGATGAATGCACCAAAAACTAATATGCTACTATATGGATGACATGAAAAATAATTTACACACCAACAACGATTGCGATAAATTAATTAAAATTCCAATATAAAAACAGATAGAGTCTCCCCTAAAAGCACAATTATGGGCCACCGTGTCATAATAATACATATAACATATATGCATATATTAGATATTTGCATTCACACAGAAGTCTAATCTATACTATATCAATCACTTTGAAACTTGGGTCTCGACCCACCTGTGCTGTCTATTTATATTTCCCATCATCTCATCATGTCTTAGCATTTAATCGCTTCATTCTCGATGTAATAACATCATAAACAAAATATTAAACATGCAATCATCTCACATGGGTGTGCAAGAGACCTCACTTATTGTCCGTCCACGCCAGCACATCCAATCAAGCTCATCATCTACATATATAATAAAAGTCGTCAATAACGAGTATTATTGGTCTTGAAAATAACTAATATCAAATTGGCACATGAGAAATAACCCTCCTATTGAATAAAAACCTCATATACTTCGTTAAGAACTCTCACAAGGGCACTAATGGGAGCCGTCACCCTCGGGTCGGAAGCCTCCCTTTTTCATAACATTCTCCTTCCTTGGTCATTTCATGTATCTCTTGCACAACAAATTTATTCTCATTCATCTCAGCACTCTCTGTCTTCCATATTATTCCTGGCCCAGAGTACAGGGGCCGAGTGTAAAACCCGTGACTCGAGTCAAGGTTTTATAGACGTTAGCCGGTCGGTTCGATAGTTGTTCGAGTTGGTTTAGTTTTTAGAGCATGTGCACGGGGCCGAGGCCAACCGTGTGCACGGGTTATGAGGGTTCATGTACACCCAAGTATTCGATGATAGCGTAAGATACGCATCAGCATATTGAGTTATCAGTGGATATGAGAGTATACAGTTGATGGTTTGTTCTTTTTCAGTTTGTGGCAGTAGAATTAGTTAGGCGGAATAACGTATTAGGACGTGTATATCGTATTCAGGTGGGTTATTAGTTATAGTGCATGCCATTTGTGTGTCGTGGTGTTGTATTATTTTATAGGAATTTTCCCGATTTTTCTAGATTTTTCTAGGTTTTATTTCGAGTTAGTTAGTATTCTTGACTCGAGCCAGTGTCGAGTTAAGTTTAAATTACAAGTTTGCCACCCCACACTTTTCATCTCCCTCCCCAAACCCCGACACATTCCACCCCTTCCAAACCCTAGCCGCCGCCCTTGTGGTCGTCGTCGCCGCCGAGCGCCGCCCCCCGCCGCCGATTGACGCCACCCAGCTAACCGTGCCGTCGCCATGCCACCCCGGCTAAGCCCGGCCACCTTCCAGCCGTCGCAACGCCGAAACCGCCCGCTATTTCGTTACCGCCGCGTCGACGATCCGCCGCCGTATGTGTCGGACTGCCGTTGCCGTGACGTCGGAGCCCTTCCCCTCGACCTCCGAGACACTTCCCCCTTACCTAGCACCACTGTCGACGTTGGCCATGAGTCCGATCGGAGTGACCGACTGCCCTGACTGAACTCGTCGCCACCGTTGGTGGCCATCACCGTCGGGGCTACCCTCATCCTCACCACCACTGGGTTTAGCTTGCCGAGACGGTGCTAAACCTTACCCCTGATTGCCCCGCCAGATCAGTCGCCGGAAAACCGTGGGAACCGCCGGAAAACTGCTGGAATTGCCGGAGCATGCCAGAAAATCGGACTCGCTGGAAATCATCTGATCTTCCACCGAATCCCTCTGGTCGAACCCTACCAAACGTCGGATGGCCCGCGTGCCGAATCTGAACCACGAACCGCACGAGGTATAATTGTTTTGATTTAATTAAGTAACAATGTTGATTGAGTGAACAGCATGCTAGGATGTCAGGATTAATCATTGATGTGTTAGATTTTCCATGTTAATACAAGTATGAATGTGTGTGATGTGTGGTATTAAAATGAATGCTAAGGAATTAATTAGATGGACTAAATAATTGTTGTAATCCAACGTAATTTAGAGTAGAACAATTTGTAGTGATGATTATTAATGTGAGTATACTATAAGATGTGTGTATACATCATGAATGGGCATTAGTATTTAGCTTGATGTGTAGGAACGGAGTAGGAGCTTGCCGCCTAGGCGCGTGGACACGCTCGAAGCTTCTACCAGGTTCGTTAGGGCACGCTTCTCAAGTTTTATCGCTCTATTCCATTGCTGATTTGATTTATAGATCGTCAGACGTGTCAGGTGGATGATTTATCGGACCCCACCTAACACGGGTCATCTAGTCGATTACTTTTCGGAATTAATAACCCTCGAGGATGAGATCCCTCGAGTTTGTTTTCGAAAATAAGATCCACTTCAAGTTGCCTTAAGGCCTATTATAATAAATCCTGACCCAGCCCTATAAATAGTTTTATCGAGTTTTCAGTGAGTCGAGAAATGAAGAAATCGATTGCACATACCATGCAGATGATGCCGTGATAGTCAAAGCGAGCTCTGGATTAGTGCCAGCGAACTGTATTCCCGAGGGATCCTCACAACTCCGCGTTTGAGTTCCTCACAACCGGAGAACGTGGAGGTTTATGGGTACTATTAAGTACAGCGCTTGTCCAGACTAGTGGTTCAAAGGGTATTGAAGGCGCATGCTTGAGAGTACTCGGCTTATGTGCTTAAGGCCATGAGAAATATGGAGGTTCAGAGAGGGCTTAGGATAAAGGTTTCACGAGAATGAGATTAGAAAAGAAGTGCCGAGAGCGGCAAAGTACCAGCTAGATCGAGATGCTCTTGAGGTAGCTGCTCAATGGCTCCTTTGTAGTTGCCCTTATGAGAGTTCTTGAGGAAGATATATGATTGCTTGATTTCCATGAGAGTTTGCTCTCATGTTCCAGTTTGATATTAGTTATTTTTGGACCAGTGACAATCGTTGCTGACGTTTTTCTATATATATGTAGGTGAGGAAGATGACTGGAGCATGCTGGCCTTGACGAAGGATTAACGATTGCATTGCACACACATGCCCGGTGTCACGCCAACTTTTGCGTAAGAGATGATGTGGGTTGAATAACGCTTGTGATTTATAAGTTGTGTACATATATGCATGTTTATGTGAGGCTTGTATGCCTTGTTTTAGCATTGTTTGAACTTGTTTTAGAAAAGCTCTAGAAATGTTGTAAAGAAAGTTCTAAATGGCAAGCAGTACTTTGCTATGCTAAGATGTAAATGAGCCAAATGTAATGAGCAGGGTTGTAGGTGGGGCTAGACCCCGATTGTGACGTATATTTATGTTTTGGATCTATTGTGGTGTGAATTATTGTATTCATATGGATATATTATATTGCGTTATTTTTAACAGGTCGTCCCCTCATTGCACTTTTAAGGGAGACTCTGTCCATTTTATCATAGGATTTTTTGTAAATTTCGTCGCTATTTTTAACTATTTTTGGTGTGGCAGTCGTCATGACATTCATGTAGCATCCTACTAGGTTTTTCATTCATTCATACATTGTTTGCGCATTAGCGGCGTACTCCATCTTGAGATATCGAGAGGGTTATACTGTAGCCGTTTAGGTTTTGGGTCAACTAAATTAATCGGTTTACGAGTAGTTCGATCCATTATAATGGTACCGGTCCGAGTTGAGAGTGAACCGGATCGGGGTGTTACACCGAGTACTCTTAGGCATGCATCTTTAGTAACTTTTTTCGTCACAAGTCTAGACATGCGCTCCAAGCAATACCTGTAAACCTCCACACTTCTCTAGGTATGAGGAATTCAAACGTGGAGTTGTCAGGATCATGCACGAATAGAGTGGACGCTCACCAGTTCCAAACCCGCTATCGATTAGCAGGTGCCCGCTCGCGTAGCACAATAGTCAAATTTCCCTCATTCCATCTCTCACTGAAAACGCTAAAACTACACATACATAGGTCTGGGTAGGGAATTTAATAAAATAGGCCTAAAAGAAACTTATAGTGGATCTTGTTTTCGTCAACATACTCAAGGGATTTCATCCTTCAGGTTATTAATCTTGGAAGCCAGTTCGTTAAAATGGCTTGGGTTAAGTGGGATGCTATAAAATACCACTTAACCCGTCCTACTTGTAATAAACAAAGCATACAATAGAAGAGAGCGTAAAATAGAAACAAGTCCTAAACAAACCTGGTAGAAGCTCCAAGCGTGTCATCGTACCTAGGTGGCAAGCTCCTACTTCGTACCTACACATCAAATCTAGAAGCTAACGCCCACTAAATGAATGATGCATCAAATTCATCATAATTATCACACTCACAATGCAATCATCATCAATCAAATAATCAACAATCATTATTGTAAAAATAATTCTAACTCATCTAATTCATACAAATTTTATTATATTTTTCTAATTTATCTTGCAATCAATTAGCATGCTCAAATTTAATTTGCCTAATTTGATCATTTGCAATCATCCATTATCAATCAAATCATTCAAATCATTATTTCATTCATAACCAAGCATTCATTTTATCAACAATCAATCCTATCATGCTATGCTAACAATCGTCAATTCTAAATAATTAAATAGGAGGTAATTATAACTCTTGTCGCCGACAATCGGCGACGGTTTAGGTTTCGTTGCGTGTATATGAGATCGAATTTGGCGCTCGGTGGTGCACGAAGTTCAATCGGGTTCAACTGGATGAGTTCGGCAGAAGATTCGATGAATTCCAGCGAATCTAGTTTTTGGGTGGATTCCGACGATTGTTCCAGCTATTTTCCGACGACTATTCTAGTAGGGAAGTCGAGGGTAAAGGTTGGCACTGGCTCGGTGAGCTCGACCCAATGGTGGTGACAGCAAGGGTGGCCACAATGGCGATGAGCACCAGCGGCGGTGTTGAGTTCAGCCGGGGCGGTTGATCACTCCGATCGAGCCCAAGGCCGGTCTCCACAGCGGCGCTAGGTATGGGGGAAACGTTGGGGAGGTCGACGGGAGGAGCATCGGCATTACGGCAGCGGTGAAGCGGCGCAGATGGCGGTGGATCGTTGACGGAAGTGGTGACTAAACCTTGGGCAATTCCAGTGTCGTGGTGGCCAGACGGTGGCCGAGGTTGGTAGGGGCAGCACAACGACAGCATGGCCGGGCTAGGCGGCGTCGATCGACAACGGTTGGAAGCAGCGGCGGCGACGAACACGAGGGCAGCGGTGGATAGGGTTTGGGGGGAAGAAGTGAGTGTTGGGGTTTGGATGAGCAGTGTGGTAAGTGGAAAACTTGTAAATTATATAATTGACTCTATAAGTAGAAATCAAGGCAAGAAAGTAAAATAGACCTGGAACTCTGAACTCAATCAAGCTGGGCCCATAGAGGCACAACATGGTGATCCAAAATCTCTATGATGCATGAAAATGAGATACCCAAAAAAAATTCAAAACAGATATTCAACGTTGCAACGGCCTAGATCTAAGCCTAAAACCCTAGCTAACTCATAAAAATCATATTTATATTTCGTGTATACACTGATAACTCATGCTCTAATATATCATAATCGAAACTATCATATGCATGTCGAACATACTCAGCCTCCATAGCATACTTATATGGCCATCTAGGCTTCATATACCCATATTCCTAAAATTATTCCGGCTCGTGCTTGCTTGAACCGACTCAAGACAGGTTTGAACCACCCAACTACAAGCGGGTTTAAACCTTACCTGAAGTTGGGGTTTTACAACCTCTCCTTATAAAAAATTTTTCCTCGGAATTTCTCACATTAACTGCAATCAGAGGACTCTACTAAAGATGCCACTAAGCTGGCAAAACTAAAGTTTTTGAGCTATAACCTAGAGCGTAGCTATCCGTTAAAGGCTAGCTACATACTTCACAAACAGACCAACATGAAGGTGGTACACTGAGGACTGATGAAGCTTGCTAGCACCATAATAATTTGGTTGGATAGACTAGATGTAATCGAATCATCTAGCAAAAATTGTGATGCATGTTGGAATCATCTGACTGGACATACCATACATGCTTGAATTGTCTCGCCTGATTAGCTTCTAGGGTCACTACAAACTATGTGGACTGGAATGCAATTACCTCGGAGAGAAAATTCTAGGTTCACCTCTAAGGGTCTACTAGATGGCTAAGTAGGTACTCTAAAGTATTATAGGTTCTAGTTTGAGCTAAATAAGGAAAACAATCTTGGTGCGAGGTATGCAGCTTAACATTTACCCATGTCTCATTGATCCTCATCAATGTGAAAGGTCAAGTACGTGTACCCTCTGGGCACTCTTCTCCAAGACCTATGGTTATCCTAGAGTGTCTTGCTAGTCCTACTAGCATATGGTGGACTTTAGTACCATATAAGAGTATATGCTAATGAGTAGAATGGTTCACTGTAGCCAGCTATGTCAAACACTTAGGTGTCCCTATAAGAGAAATGAGATTGCTCACCAGGTCCTAGGAAACTTAGTCCTAAATCAAATATCGCACTCTGTTCCACAATAGAACAAGTACAGCTCCTATGACTCTATTACAAGCTATGACTCTCATAACTATCTATACAACAACTAACTGCTATTGAAGAGGGCTCTATGATGGAATGGAGGCGAGAACACATGAACATGTACACATGTACAACATGTCTCAAGGTGTATGAAAACATACTCTACATGTAACTGTGGAGTCTGCATCTAGTCTGTAACATATACACTGGTCAATGTCTGCTCATCTCAACCATTTTGAAAACAAATGGTATGACTGATATATCTAGAAGGGTGAGTGTGAAAATACGCGGGTAGAGGCTCGACTCTGTATGACATCTTTGATCACTTGGAAAGAATCTGGATCTCTTGTAGAAAATTAGCCATTGCTCTAGGGCTCTAGCTAGGAGGTGTCTCATCCTCAAATAATCTAACATTATGTCTCTATTTGTGGTGATGTAAAGATGTTCGTCTAAGTCACGGTGGGTAATGAAACTCTGTATAGGATACTGGATGACTCACAAATCTGGGTAGGTTCATGGACATGTCTCTAAGATCATTATGATTGGACTCTGCCATAGCTGGCCAACCTATGGAACAGCTAACCAAACAATAAGTGTGTGTTTATCGATACCATACTAGTCACACACTTCTAAACAGATGGGGTTCAAATGACCTAAAGAACCACTATATCCCCTTGAGTTTACGGGAACTCATAGTGAGATTTGACACATGTCTCATCCTCTCTTTAGTGGTGTGTGACCTGCCATACTATACCGATTTGCAACACTAATCTTAACTCACATGACTACTACCGTTGTTGTAGAATCTCAAGCAAAACTGTCAACTAAGATGAGCATACACTGGTGTCCCTCTATTTGATTTGAAAGCTCTGATTGAAGTCTCTGTCTGCGTCGCTCTCAAGCTTGAGTGAAGTTGTCTCCTCCAAACTAATATGTCATCGACTACCTGCATTGTATGTCTTAAACAGAACCACAAAGGTACCTCTTATACTCGGGGCAAAGGCTAAATCCTTAAATGACACTCTCTCACTGAACCCATCATCTATGGAAAAATTTTAAAATGAGTCAATCAACTCTCTCTAGCTAGGCCAAACTCTAAATGAGTTAAACTACGTATTTGATCAATTGCTAACCATTTGATCTATGCAACCCTAGCTATGGGTTATAAATATATTGAAGCCATCCAATCTAGATATCCTACGTATACTGCTCCTGGTCACTATGCATCTCACTTCAATTCATTGAGCATGTGGACACTCTTAGTAGTCCAAATCTCTAGCATAGTAAAGGGAAGGACGATTGTCTAAACTTATCATGGCATGAGATCCATGCTAGCATCTACTAAAGTTATAATCTCATTTCCAATAACTTATATAACCATTAACATTGAAACATTAAAACATGCACTATTCAAGTCTCACTTAGCACACTATCTAAAATCATAAGAAAATACTTGTTGACTCGGCTAAGGAAAGCTCCACACACTTAGCTCAAAACAAAAGTCTTCTATCTCAGTCGACCAAGACATGGTTCTGATACCAACTTGTAACAACCCAATTTTTGTTCACTTAAGAACTGAATCAGAAATATTGCGGTCTAGTTGAGTTATATTTAAAGTTGTCAGTGGGTACGACTCGATTGATAAAATAAATCAAAACAACCCATTTGGTGTTATGAGAAGGGAAGACACTATTAAATCCACGTCAAAACACATCAAATATAAATAAAAGTAAGAAAGTAAATAACTATGCTGAGCTCAAATTTGTGTAGCGTTTATCTGTCCTCCCACCAAAGTTGTGTGAAGATTGGAAGATCTACATATATTATTGAAAAACGTTAGTAACGAATGTTACTAGTCTAAAAAATAACTAATACAAACTCACCGACGGCGGTGTGGTAGGGATCGTTGCTGATCGGGATCGGCAGGGGGCACCAAGGAGGAGCTAATGGTGGTGACAATCGGTGAAGACCGGGCATTGGTTGGCCAGAAAACAACAAGAAAGGGGGAGGACTGCCTCTAGGTGTGGAGACATTGCTGACGGTGATCGCGGCTGCAGTGGTGGTCATGGGTGGTCTCAAAATGTCAACTTCGATGACATGAACCTATCTGGGCTGACGGTCGCGGTGTCTAGCTGGTCGCTCACTGAAAAATGGCCAAATATGACAAAAAATGCTGCTTGCAAGTGCAAGTCACCAGCGGTGATCACAGACACAATGGAGGTTGGTGTCGGTCCCAAATCGTCAATCTCGATGAGAAGAAGCTGTCGGGGTAGTGGGCTTCGTCAGAGGACACTTGCCGGCGCCTGAAAAATTGCCCGAACGGGTGGTGGCAGTGCCAAAAATTGACTGCAAAAACGTTGTCACCGGCAGTGATTGTTGCAGTGCTGATGGAGATTGTGGGTATGGATTGATAGTTGGCCGTGAGTTGGTCACAGTCGTACCGATCTAGTGGACAGGGGCTAGGCAGAAACTCGCAGATGACGAGCCAAATTGGTAGGGATGCTAAAGGGTGTAACTCTGAAAATCAATGGAAATTTTTAAAATATAAATGGGCAAAAGTAGGGTTGACATGGATGGCTTAAATCTTGCCACATGGCACGATCTGAACGCCCGACAACTTGTAGTCTAGTGGGGCCCACCTATGGGTATATATAATATACATACGGACGGAAAGCTTGAATCGGGACCATTTGAAGTCGAAACTAACTCGAGTCCTAAAATTAACTATATAAGCAGGAATCGAGGCAAGAAGGCTAAATATGCATAGCATTACTGCAAAAGAAAATCACAATCCAAACCACTAAATTTACATGTGATTATCTACAAATTACAATCACAGTTTTTCTATTAAAAACACCTTATCTTAAATAAATTGGTTCAAAACATGAGAATCTGACTAGGTGTTATTTTTGGCAGAAGTAACCACATATGATTGTTGATCCACCTAAAATCTCAGCACCAAACAAATGTTTTCCCCTCACAACAAACAATTTCATCATATTCACTCACAAACACCACAATGGCAATTCCCTATTTATCTCACTCCAAGATCAACTTGTTTTGAAGTCCATGACTGATTTCACTTTGTGATCCAACACCCAAATTTAAGATTTGTTTGATGTATCCACAAGGTTAAGCATTTACAAGTGAGGACACACTCCATCGACATCTGTTTAAGACTTAAGTCCTCCCCTAAGAGAATACACTCTTTAACATAAAGCCCATAAATGTTTCCCAAAAGGAAGACACACTCCAAGAAATATATCAAACCACATATTTCAAAGAGCTAACTTCCAAATACTCCTTCCAATATGAAGACTTTCATGAATGGGTCTCCTTTTCTTCTTTCACAATTTTCTTCAAAGTTTTGTACCTCTTTGACAAATTCTTCACGTATGTATGACTTTACATGTGACTCTAACATAATCATTAGAGAGAGAAAAATTATCCTCTAAATGGCTACTCGATTGGTTAGTAAATTAGTAGCTAGTGCATTAGTTAATTTAACCTTCAACAATCATCCATAATGTATGATGAAGCCTCCCCAAGGCCGGCCTACCACGGCAGATACTGACCACCAGTTAATAAAAAAAAAAACAAAGAAAGGCCACAGGCAGCAAAATTTGGCTACTATGATCAGATCTAGTTGCCCCAGGCTACACTGGCCAAGCCACACTATAACTAAATTATTTTTAAAATAAATTATTTTTAAAATTTTTCAAATGATTGAGCAGTTTTTTCATTATAATCAAAACTTCCATTTTCTGGTAATTATAAGAGGTTTTCCACCGTTTAGTAATATCAAAAACCTTCCCCCCTTAATTAGTAAAAAGCTCCATGATATTAGATGATGAGATAAGTCTCTAGCACCACAAATGGCAGTCTAAGGTGTCCATGCAGGTGCGACAAGCAAAGATGGCAGAAGGTGAAAGGTCAGAGATAAGGTTGAAAGTTTTGAGCATTGAAGGTGTGATTAGGTTTTCAAACTAAATTTTATGAAATCAGAAAGCAAGAAGGTTATAGGCACATATGCACTTGGTTGGGTTGATAGAAAGTGTACACATTGATACTTGACTTAACGCAAGTGCACACGTCGAATAAGTAATAGTGTCACATCCCAGATTTGGACTAGGAAAGGAATTGGGTGTCATTCGGCTAAACGGTTGAGCAATTACTAGTTCAATTAGAGTAGATATATTAGAGATTAATGGAGGAAAACAAAAAATGAAGAAACCAAATAAAATCTCCCAATTCCGCTTCACCTAAGAACCGAATCAGAATTGTTACAATCGAGCCGAGTCATGTCTAAATCAATTAACCTATAAGACTTGTATGAGAAAATAGATCGAAAAAACCTCTTGGAATCTCAAGAATGGAAGACATTTCTAAATATACAGGAAACTACATCAAGTATAGATAAAAGTACAAAAGAAAACAATGGCGCATTGTGCTCAAGAGTGTGTAGCATCTACCCATCCTTCCACCAACGCCGACCCAAAGCAGGAACACAAGACCTACATACATAATAAGAAAAATATCAGTAACAAGTGTTATTGGTCTAGCAAATAACTAGTACAAACTGGCAAGTGGATTTTGATATTCCACAAGTAAGAAAATCATATATATATTCTCTATGTGAACTCTCAAAGGGTATCTAATCAGAAGCCATCAAGCTAGATATTCGATAGCATCCCAAATTGAACTTGTGCTATACCACTCTTAGCAAATGCCTCTCTTCATAATAACTGGTCCCACTATTGTGAAAAAGTACATATCCTAGGCCCTCTCTCTATATCCCTATATAACTTATGGCCCCAAGGATAAAGGCCAAGTACTCTCAGCCAGTCGCCTTCAGTACCCTTTGATACCGCAAGTCTAGACATGCGTTGTACATAATAGTACCCTTCTACCCCATGCCTCACTGGGTGTGAGGAATGTCAAGACGTATAGATGTCAGAATCCCTCGGGAATGGAACAACCCCATCACTAATCTAGAGCTCGCTGTGACTTAAGTATACACCTGGTTACAGTATACGCAAAATAAAATTCATGAACTCTTGGCTTGCTGAAAAACTCGATAAAAACTATATATAGGGGTGTGAAGGGAATAATATAAACAGGCCTAAGGGAACATTGAGGTGGCTCAAAGTTCGAAAACAACATATGAGATCTCTTGCTCAAAAGTTATTAATCACAGAAGTAAAAATACTTCTAAATGGCCTATGTTAAGTGGGGTTCGATAAAATAACCACTTAACACGTCTACGGTTTGGAAATCAAATCCACAATAGAATAAGTAATAAATCTAAGAAGATTTCTAATAGACATATAGTATAAGTTCCAAGCGCCTCGGCACATCTATGGCGAGCTTGGACTCTTAAACTGCTAACTAAAAGACTCACATCAATAGTAACATCACAACAAAGGATAATGCTAAACAGATCCACAACTAAACACTTGGCACACAAAACGAGGAATGTACAAGCAATAAACAGATAGATAAATAAATAAAATAAGTCAAATAAATAAAATAATTATACTCAAATAAAGTGGACAAGTAACGTCAAGAAAAATAATAAATAAAAACAATAATATAAAAAACACTGATAAGATATACAACTAAAAACGATTAAATATCGACATATACATCGGGTTTTTTTATAAAGACATATACATGTGTTAGTAAACATATAAATAAATAATTCAGTATATATATAAATAAATAATAACAATTAACCTTGAATAATAACAATATAATTATTAAATATATAAATATATCTAAGCACGAGTAAATGATAACATGTGCGAGCAAATAATTAAATAAATACATAATTAAATATTTAAATAATTAAATAATACTTGATATGCATGAATAAAATTAATATTAATAAGTAAATTTATCATCAATAATAAGAAATCATACAAGCAATCATAACGTGTGATATTTATTTAAATAAAAATATAATAAATAAATAAATAATAAACCCTTAAATAATAAATAAATAAAAATAATCATAACATCAAAACATGCCAAATAATATGAATTTTCATTTAAAGTAACGTAGGGAGCCTCAAATTACCGAAAACGGTCGAAAAATGGACGAAAATGGGCGAAAACAAATGAAAATGGTAAATCGAGTCAACACCAGCAAGCTACTGAGTCGGGTTGGGCTGGACTTGGTTAGCTGGGACAGGTAGCTAGATGGGTTTGGACTCATGGATGCAAACATAGACATGGGCTGGCAAACATTGACGTGGGTTGGGTGACCGCGAAAGCGAGCATGCGAACGAGCACACAGGAAAACAGTCTGGCACGATGGGCTTTTCTAGTCGCGATCGATAGAGGACTACAAGGGGAGGTGCTGGCGGTGGTGACTCATAATGTCCGGCGGACGACTGGCTAGAAATGGCTGGAAAGACATAAAAATGCTGCCAAAAAAGTGTGAGCCATTGGCAGCAATCGCGACCACAACAAAGGATAGGGATGGTCTCGAAAGGAAGATCTCATCAAGGGCAAGTTGTCTAGGCTGTCGACCTCACCGAAGGAGGCTCGTCAATGCCACAAAACTGTCTTAAAGATGGAAGTGGCGGTGGAAGCCGACGATCAAAATGCCATCACCTACAACAACTGTGGCAGTGGAGTGCTAAGGAGGGTCTTGGTCGACAGCTTGGTGCGAGGTGGTCATAGTGGTGCTGGTCTAGTGGCTGAAGTCTCGCTAGCTGTGTGCCAAAGTGGCAGTAGTGCTAAGGGTAGAAAATATTATGACAATATGGGTAAAATCTGGTCAGCCAATGCTAGGGCTCGCATGGATCGTCTAGATCTTCCAACAAAACATGATTTGAACACTGACAACTCATGGTCCAAGTGGGGTTTGCCTAAGCTATATACAATATTCATGGATGGAAAGACCGGATTGAGACTGGCAATAGTCAAAATTGACTGGAGGCCTAAAAGAAGCTCTACGGACAAAAATTGAGGCAAGAAATCTAAATTGGCCTCAAAACCTTGAACTCAATTAGATGATAACTAAGACTCAAATCAAACTAGGTTCATAGAGGCAAACCAGTATTCTGAAATCCTTAAGATGCATGTAAATGAGATACCCTGAAAAACCTAAATAGATACTAATTACTGTAACTCCTTAGATCTAGTCTAAAACCCTCGGCTAACACAAGAAAAAATTTGTATACCTCATGTATACGTTGATAACTCATATTCTACTATAGCATAACTAAAGCTATTATTTACAAATTTTGCATACTCAGCCACCATAACATGTTCAGACGACCATCTGGGCTCCATACTCATGGTCAAAAAGCTAATCTTGCTTGAACTAACTTGAAGTGATTTAAGACTGGCCCGAACTGGGAAAAATAACAAATGGGTAAAACCCTAACCCGAAGTGGGGGTTTTACACTGGATCTATCATCTTGATGACTTAGTAAAGAACCAATTCAAAATTGTTTCAAATCAATGACAGTAAATTAAATAACAATATATATAATAATGAAATATTCAAAAAAATCATATGCATTAATAACACAGCAACGATAACCAATATCACCCAGGTGAAGTGAAATATCCACACAGCAACTCTAGCCAATAAGCAGGATGGAAACATATATATATATAATATTATGAAAATGTTAGTAACAATCCTTAACGGTCCTCACATAACTAAAGTATATGGCAAATGAACCGTTGACAATTCACGGTACGAGAACCACATGATCTCCCAGTAAGAACACTCTCAGAAGGGCAATGAGAGGCTGGCTTGGCCAAGGTAGAGCACTCTCACATTAATGTGGTACTCGGATATCTCTGTCTACAGGGAGAAAACTATAATAAGCACTCCAGTCCTTCATATAACTTCAGTCTAAGTGCTAGAGAGACAGCCAATACAAGTAAAATGACTTAAAGTCATTTACCATGGTCTAGACACATGGTGTAAATACGGTACCTCCTACTCTATGCCCTGTAGGTATAGGAGCAGAGGCATCAATGGACCAACAGTAAGAACCCCGATATTCAATCAATAGGCATAACAACAATAATAGTACAATACCCATCAGCCACGCTCACCCAAAACCCATAAAAACAGTAGGGTGGCTCATAATCATATGCTTATAATGCATAAACGATTAAACCAATCTATATATATTTATAACTCTATGCAAACGCATTGGTTTTTGTTCAAAATTAACCCAAAGGATGTCAAGCTCAAGTGTAAAACCCGTAACTCGAGTCAGAGTTTTACATTACTGAACCAATCTGTTCAATTGTCGGTTCGAGTCGAGTCAATTTCATGGACCACGTATTGAGTCGAGACCAGCCATGAGTTATAAGCGATGAGGGTCAAGTGTACCTGAATATATAACGACGACGTCGGAAAGATGGTGAGAAACGAGTTACCAGAATAGATGAAAGTATGCAGTATATTTTTTATGCATTTAAACGTAGAAAAAGTTTTAGGCTGAAAAATTTATTAGGACGCATTATAGGGCAGTTGTGTGGGGATTATTAGTTATATAGCACGTCATTTAGATGCCATGGTGTTTGTTTAATTTTATGTGATTTTTCCCTTTTTTTAATCTTTTTTAGGATTTATTATAAGTTAGTATTAATCTTTACTCGAACCGGTATTGAGTCAAGTTAGTTTCGACTTCATATGGTCTTGATTCGAGCTTTCCATCCATATGTATATTGTATATACCCATAGGTGGGTCCCACTAGACCACAAGTTATTGGACATTCAAATCGTGTGACGTGGTGAGATCTGAGCAATTCACGTCAACCTTAGTTTTCTCCCATTTATATTTCAAACATTTCCATTGATTTTTAGAGTTACACCCTTTAGCGCCACAACCACTTTGGCTCGCTACCGACGAGTTTCTACCTCACCCTTGGCCACCAAATCGGTACGGCCGTGACCACCTTTCTACTGGCTATCAGTCCGTACCCACGATCGCCAATGGCACAGCCGGCAACGACGCTTTTGCAGTCAGTTTTCGGTGCAGCTGCCATCCATATCGGCCATTTTTTGGCGTTGGCGGGTGTCCTCTAGTGAAGCCGGCCACCCCGATAGCTTCCCCTCGCCGAGATCGCTGATTTGGGACTGAAACCGCCCTCCGGCGTTGCCGCGATCGCTGCCGGTGGCTCACACTTGCAAGAGGGAACTTTTGGTCTTTTTCGGCTATTTTCTACCAGCCACCAGCTGGCGACCGCCGACCATCAGCCCAGATAGGTTCATCTCGTCGAGGCCGATATTTTGATACCACACATGACCACTGCTGCGGCCACGATCACCGCCGGTAATGTCGCCGCACCAGGTGGAGATCCACCCCCTTTCTTGCTCTTTTCTGGCTAGCTAGTGGCCAGACTCTGCCAATTGTCACCACTAGCGGCTCCGCCTTGGTGCCCCCTGCTGATCCCGACTGGCAGCGACCCCAACCGTGCTGCCGTTGGCCTTGTTCTAGCGACAGGCACTTGCCGCTCCTTTCGGCGCGTTTGCCTGGTTCATGGCTTGTGTTACAGCCCTAATTCATGGGTGTCATCGGGTGCTAGGATTTGGGTGTTGGTCCTAGCATTCCAGCATCCATGAGGGGTAGCGGTGGCTATCCGAGTAGTGGAAACAACATGCCGAGTCGGATCCATGTTACAGGTGTAGGTGTGCAGCCGTGGGTCCTTGGAGTGATAACACGTCGTGGTGTTTATCCAATGTTTGAAGATAAACATGCAATGGTGTGATTGTGATCTTCTGGTTTG
>JAVDBV010048114.1:0-16805 GCA_032619315.1 Piper longum | reverse complement strand
AGATCTACAGTTATGGGCGATCTTTGCCACCCTCCGCAGTGGGAAAAGTCGTCGCCAAAGCCTCGAAGCCGCCGTTGCCCCGTCATCGCAACCAGGTCTGTTGTACCCATTTACTTTTATCCGCATCCACAAGTCCTACAAGATCCGTGACCGGTCATTTGTCCGGATCATGACCGGGTCAAATCTGAGACCATGTCCATGGCCTATCTGCAACCATATTTGGACTGGGGCAGCCCACATCACTTGCAGCCCGGCCCACCCAGCATCTTCTACAGTATGCATTACATAGAAATTCGAGCTATGTACACCACCCGACCCGGTCCAATATTTTCATGATTTGAACCAACCCAAAGTGGTCTGATTTAGTCCATTAGCGCTCCGAAAAATAATTTGAAGGTCTTTCAGACCTCAGATTAAGGCGAAACTTGATATCTTACCAATTTTTGACGCTTCACGCACAATGGTAAAATTATTTTGCGGATTTAAAGACCAAAAAGGAACAAAATAGGACATTAAAATCAAAGTTATCAAAGACAAATTTATTTATGGGTGACAAAATCCACAAATCTTGTAACTTGTAAAATTAAAGGAAAATAGTTGATTGTTAGAACCAATTTTACCATGGACTAATTTAGAGATTCAAGGTTAACCCTAAAGAACCACACAAAAATTCATGTGTTATTCTTTATTTGTGATATTTTATGTTTATCCCACTGTTTCTTTGCGCGACAAGGGCACTTTAGTCCCACCGAACCTCTAACCCGACTCAAGACCCGATTCGCGAGGGCGAACATCTTGCATCCAACAATATTTTGGCAACTCCACTGGGGACCATCAATATGTAGCAATGCAGTTTGAAGAGATAGTGTGTACAAAAAGATGGCTCGTGAGACATGGAATTTAGCAAGATAAAAAGGCGTAGATGTTAGTGAAGGAGAGCCTTCCAATGCACTTATAACAAATCAACTTGAAATACAAGTACAATCCACCGCAAATATGGGCGAGCTAGCCGCTTTGCAAAATGAAAAGCCGAACTCGAACGAACAACTTCGAGAACGGATTAGAGAAGTTGAATCGATACTTGATGATGCACTCGCTTTAAATAGGCAAGCCTCCATCGCAATAAGTACATCCAGAAAAGAAGATGCAACCTAACCAGCAAAGTCTAGATAAAATGGACCAGCCAACTAGCCAACAAATAACAAGCATTCTTTCAGCTCTACAGGAAAGGCCTTTGGTTACCGCCTCAACTAGCGTGTATTTGTCAAACACCCCTCGGGTAGATAGCATGTTTTCTAATGTTTTGGGATCCATGTTACAAATATCCCCTTTGATAATTTCATCATCCGAGCAACGTTGGATGCAGCACTATCCCAATATACAGCCCAATTGAACCGAACATAGCACATTCCCACATTCAACGTAGTTTCCACAACCACCCTACCACCAACCCCATACCAGTACCCATGGTACAACCGCCCCACTCTTTAGTTTCTATGGCATTTCCCCTGCCGATCACCACCATGGTGCCCATCCCAACAGTCACCAAAGTCCCGCTGGAGTTTATCCCATAGTCGCCAAAATTTTGCAAGGAAATTGCTGATCGAATAAGACAAAAAACAAGGGGTGAAAACAACCGAAGAGAGTTGATTTTATAGCTATTTTCTAACCAACGCCGGCCATTCCCAACCCTGCTTTAGTATCCAAAGTGAAGCCGGCAAAGTAATCTACAAACACAAATCAAGTCCCGCTAGAGTTCATCGCCACCATTATCAAAAAAAAATTAGAAAGTTGCCCACCAGAGAAGGGAAAAAACAGAGGAAAACAACAGTGGGGAGTTGATTTTGTTGTCATTTTCTGATCAACTCTGGGCATTACCAACCCCGTTGTGGTGTCCAAAATAAAGCCCATGAAGCAAGATTCAGACCTAGGTGGAATTCCGCCAGATTTTGTTCGCCTCTCAAAGTTGGTGCTGTCAACTCTACAAAATCAGAGTTTGTTCAGACCTACTCAAAAAGATCTTCTAACTTCACATAGAAATTCAGAATATATAGATCATAATACACAAAAAACAGTCAGAAGGTAAAATGCATATTAAAAAATTGAGTAGCCCTAACTTTGGAGAAATGTACTTTGGTATTGGTCTAATGTACAAGAAAGCAAACTGCATATTCGTACATCAACTAGTCACAGCTTTAGCAAAATGTTGTTTCGAGCCACCAAAGATCTTTGCTGAGCAAAGCTATCAGATGCTGCTGCATATCAGACATAACGTGCAAAGAGAAAGGTCTGTCGCACTATTTCATATCATAAGCCTCACAAACAGCTGCAGCAGTCTTCATCTGAGGAGCAAGAAATTACCATGCTTCTTTAAAAAAAAGTTTTGCACTTAAGTTGGTGCGAATTAATAAAGAAGTTGGATCCTAATCACGTGACATTTCATCAATCACAATCAACAATTCCAGTTAATAAAATAATTACAAGGGTATACTGTTACAGTATAACCCTATTTTCTTCAATCACAATTTCGGAAGTACTGGCCACATATAACACCCTTTTAGAAACATAAAGTAAGCACGACCAATAACAAAGATAACCTAGCACCAAGTACCATGAATTAAGTTAGTAGCATGATCAAAGAAATTCAGTTGTCTATTGATGATGGATAATTCTAAGTAGTTATATTTTCTATTTATATTAGAAGTGTCTAATTTAAGAGTTTCTAGTTGTACTAGTATTTGAGTCATATTTAGTTGTTTCTTACACAAGTTAGAGTCTTAGTTATTTTCTAGTTCAAGTAGGATTTTCTTATGTATTCTTTTATAAATACAAGCATTGTAGAGTATTTGTCATATCATCATATTATTGAATATAAGAATTTGTGTGCTATCGCTACTTTGTGATATTCCTTGCTCATCTTCTTTGTGATTTGGAATAGGATTATAGAGAAGAGGAATCTGTGTGAACCTTTTTCTGTAGTTATCTTGCATTAGTTTGCATCATATACTTAGGCCATTGGTTAAAATATGCAGCACATACTGACATCCATCAAATTTAATTCTCCATTTCAGAAAGACATCTTGGGAGATAAATAGAGTTAAGCAATTGGTGCACCTGTATTAAATTGATTGTCTGTTTGATTGCCCAACCAAGTAGAGATAGTGCAGTTAAAAAGGAGATAACTGATTGCTGCCTTAAAGCAATCATACGCACCTAACAAAAAAAGCCCTGTCAGTCTACAAGAGATTGTATTCTACAGCACAAAGTATGAAGACTATCAACCTTAACCTCAAGCACATTGTCAGAATGTGTCCGTCCAAGAAGGAAGAGTATAATACACAGAACCTGCATACAACATATACCACTTCATATTAAGTTCTTTAACAAGAAGATTTTCTATAAAAATAAGAAATGATAAAAACTGTATTTTAAAAGAACCTAGAGGATAAATGCTAAAACAGATTGAAGGGAAACATTCTCTGTTCCCACACAGCAGTAAGCCATAAACCAGTGGTTGCCATAATATAATTTAAAAAGCCAGCTTGGGCTAATCTTTCACATCTTTATGGCCAACTTTGCCCAATAGAAAGGTACTGCAGCCACCAAATAAAAATTAAATTAGGAGTGCGTATCGGTCGTTTAAGGTCACATAACATTGTCGTGATGACATTTTTTCACCCATCAGCATTGTTTGCGCATGATTCCACCTTACATGAGTGCAATGATAAATTTATATCCTACCAACACCAGGGCACAACAATGGTTAAACTGTAAATTAAAAACAGCAAACTGAAATTCAGTTATGCCCCTGAGAAAAAAACGTTTAAAAAAGAAGGAAGCACTTTTAATGTGTTATTCGAAAAAACCCTATTCGAAACCAAAGTTGAAAAGCCCCAGTCCCAATATCCAAAGACAAACAAGAACATAGCTTCTGACTGTGACTAAGAAACATGTGGAAAAGGCGATAAAAAAGCTCATACATAATGACACATTATTTCAACCAGTGGCGCACCTGTACATTTGAAACCAATGTCTGGCAACATCAAGGGCAAGCAACGACAAGAAAAACAAGCCAGGACTGCAAAACCACCAAGCATAAACCTAAAGAGATGGAAATCAACAATCTAAAAATAATTTTCTCAAAAATACCTGTAAAATTGAAACAGGACCACTAGATGACAAGCTAAGCTAACCCTGGCAAACAAAAAAAAATCAGAAAAAATGAGTAAAGAACAGGGGCATAAACTAGTTGCACATGATCAAACCAAGTACAAAATCCTCAAGTTCGGATCTCATACAACAAAAATTATAGTAAATATGCGCCTATCTAGAACCATGTCCAACGCAGCTCCAAATATTGACACTAAAGAACAAAAACATTTGTCAAGTGCATGCAATAGCTTTTACATGTTTTGAGAAATTGTCATTGCTTAAAAAAACTTGTAACAATAAATTAAATAGAATGCTCACTAACATACATCCATTCTCAATGATTTTTTCATTTTCCGCCTGAATACTTAACCATATTACATAAATTGTTTACTAGAGCAAGGGTTGTTCAAAGCTCGATTAAACTCGATTTAGCTCGTTACTCGATTTGAAAAAACTCGACTTGAAGTTTAACTCGATATTAAATGAGTCGGGCTCAAAGCTCAATACTTTAAATAAGGAATGAGATTTTTTACCATACTTATCTTAAATTTCTTTATATAAATATAACCAAATTATAAAATATTATTATATAATATCAAATTAAATAAATTTATGCATGATTAAATTATCTTTTATGCATAATTATGTCAAACTTGAGATATTTTAATTAAAAATTAAATTTTAGTATAAATTATAAGAAAAATAGCATCAATATATATGAATTAAGCTAGCTCAACTTGACTCGACTCAACTCGAACTCGAAATCAAACGAGCCAAGCTTGAGTCAAGCAAAACTTGACTCGACTCGCCCGATGAGCACTCCTAACTAGAGCTACTTGAAAGAATCCAGCTATCTGAACGCTTCACAACACATTCAAGACATGTGCCATTAAATTCCTTACAAATAGCACAGCAATAGCTTTACAAGATCTCACACTTAGAAAAATCAAAAACTGGCTAGATGGACATATTTCAGACACCAAAGATCTTAAGGCTCCTTCACTATCGTCATCCATAAATATGTCAATAATATAAAAAACGAGTTACCTTTACAGTCGTAAAGAATGGCATGCAAAGCTTGCAATTATTACATCAAAATATCAAGTTCAGTAAATGTATGAATGACAAGATAATGCTTAAGCTCCCAGGATATTGCTTCTTCAGTCTCATTGAGAAAAAATATTGCCCACTAAAACTACGGACAGGCTCAAATAATTTCTGAGCTGGTAAGATCCCATAACTGTGATAAAATTATCCAATCTTCCAACTAGAATATCATGTACAGAAAATGAACATAAGATATTTGATGGTACCTTGGTTGAATCTGCGTGCAAGCCAACCATCAACCCCATAAAGAACAAAGCTGCAATGAAAATAAAGCTTATTTACACCACAAAGCTAAAAATAAATAAATTTTAAACACGTAGCAGTTTCAATGCATACCTTACGAAATAGAGAAGTACAAAAGATTTTTTGTCATTGGAGCAGAAACTAAATGCGATGCTATTCATAATAACTCTTACATATCCTTCATAAAAACCATCATTTCAAGTCTCAATGCTTTTCTTCACACAATCGTGCAGTTGCTGAAATAATTATCATAAAAGTTATAAAAATTAAACGATTCAGCTTATAACTTTTTACAGGTAACATCTTTAGACCCGGTCCAGTGCCCAGTGACGTTTTGCAACTACCATAAGGTGGCCAGGCCCTTACCATCTCTAAAATTCGCAAACTTATTCACTCAACTGCCAGTTTAAACAACTTAAACTCATTAATTTATCCCTATAATTCCTAAAAAAATAATCATAGATTCCAAGGCAGTATAGTGATGGCCCTGAAGGCAATCCAGTTGCATAATGCAGTTTACGAATACAAGATACAAGAGACAAGCAATGCCAGTCACCCACAAAGTATTATATTCACACGAAAGATAAAACTTTGTGGTGACAGTGACATGCAAGAAAATTTCAACATACAAAAAAAAAAAAAACATACCATAGGAAACACACAGACAAGTTTAGCAAGGGCATTTACACAATTCTCCACAAAGACCACCTCACTTCCATATATCTAAATTTCCCCAATTCAATTTATGTTAAGAAATAAAGTTGTCAACCACTCTAACCATGCCCATTACGAATGTGAGTTAAAAGTCATTATTGTATGAAAAACAACTTACATCAATTCTCACGAGAATTGTTCCATGCAAGGAAAGACATTAAACATCTTCAGAAGTAAATATATCCTGAGAAATCTTAAGTTGCAACTAGAAGAAGTAAAATATGTGCCAAGAAATCTTAAGTTGCAACAAGAAAGTTTGGCAAACTTCTCCCCCTTTTTTGTCCGGGTATGGTATGGGCAATGCACGAGTGTTTGCCCACTACGAACGCAAATTAAAACACAAAGGAAAATCAATTTATTAGATAAATTCTCACCCTTTTTAGACCAAAGTTGTTTAATCAAAGGAAAGACATTAAATGTATTCAGAAGTATAATATACCCTGAAAAATGCAAAGTCATAACTAGAAAGTTTATTGCCCTTTAAAGTAATCACAGTATGGTTATGCCTTTTACAACCAAGATAAGGTTTTTACTGACGAAGTCCATAAACATTTAAGTCATAAAAACGTTAGCAATCTGTAGTTATCGAAGAAGCTTACCAACGATATTCGGAATATAAAGATACACAGAAGGCACTGTTATCAGCAACTAAGCTGAGTTACAAGCAATCACTTCAAACGATCAGCCACCACTCCTAAAATTCCCGTGAGATTTCACCCAAAAACAATAAAAAAAGACTCAAAACGTAACAAACGGACAAGCTAAACTTCGCTTGCACGCAACCAATACATGGAATATGGCAAAGATGCATTGCTTGAGCCCTTCAGTACGCATGATTCCTTCGACACAGATATGCAAGCGAGTGACATACTTGGTCTAGTTGAGGGATCTGAAACACGCCTGCTGTTATTGTGAGATCGGTATGAGCGAAAAGAGAACAGATTCTCACCTCTCCCCACCTATCCCTTTTCCTCCGCCGCCGCCGGAGTTTGGTGGGCGGGTGGTGATGATGGGGTTAACGAGTTGGGACTCGGGAAGGAAGTGGGAGAGAAAAAACCAAATAATTTGCATTGCAAAATCATCAAAATCCGATTTTTTTTTAATTTAAGAGCAACATAATGATAAAGACTATTATTAGTGATGTCCATGATAAATGGACAATTATCATCCATAATCCAATGTGTTGGCTTGAAATTAAAAGAAATAAAAAAAATGTAAATATCGAAAAAAAATGTAATTTAAATAACGTAAGAAAATGATATAAATATTTGAGAGATGTTTAAGATAAAAAAATGACTTCCATCTATTTTAATGGTTATTAGTTGTTATTTGTGACGGATGAAATTATGATTCAACAATTGCCTTGTATTTATTCACTTAGTTTTTAACTTGTAGATAATTTAATAATTTTGTTTTCTGATGCCTTTAAGTATCTTTGATTGTGTTTGACCTATGCCATGAGCAAGAGTTTTTTTAAGATAGATTAAAAAAATTCAAAACCATCATTTTCTTAAAAAAAAAACATCGTTCCACTCCAACTTTGATGTGGCCGGTTACGATGGCGATAACCTAAAATAGTTTAAAACATCATATTAATTACTATACTGGATTTATATTCAGTACGTGCTATATTTAGTTAAATTAGATTGAACTAAATTTAATTAAATTTTAAATTCATTAATAAAATGTTTTATTACACTTTTTTTCATCAAAATTTAATCAAATTCAACAAAAATAATTTTTTGTAAAAAAGCTTAAATTAAAAACATGATTTAGCCCTTATATACTTGATATAAGTATTGAATCCATCCATTTGTACTCGAGCCAAGTTCTTATATATAGTATCATATTAGATGCTAAGTTAAAGTGGATATAGCATTGGTTTTTTGAGAATAATTTAAAAAAAAAAACATATACGGATTGTAAGACGGTATAAAAATAGCTTCACATCAAACATCTGATGTAGTTATTAAACATAGTATATTAATGGGGGTATACATCTTCAATTTTGATTAATTATTTAAAGATATATTTACTTAAACCCATCAATTTATACTAATGATATGGGTAAAAGGGCTGAAATGAAAAAAAAAAGAGCCAACAACAATGTAACAATAATAATGATTCTATTATATCTATTATGGGATGAATAACTCTTAATTTTAATTGAGAATATTACATTTTAACTGTAGTATCATATTTATTCACGATTTATTGGTAGTTTTGAAAATATTCATAATTTATTATATTTTTGCTCCTAATGCCAACCCTACCTATGGTTGGGCTGCGCTTTTAAATAGGAGTTATTTTAAATAAATAAATTGACCATTAAAAAAAATATTACCCAGCAAGATTTAACTTAATCGGGCCACTGCAGTAATCTCCTTTAATTACCGTATTAGTGACTATATCAAAAGATATATTTAGTTCAACCTAATCGAATCTATTACAATTAAATTTAATTTTATAAATAAAATATTTTATTAGACATTATTGCATTAAGCCAACCTTACGTTAAAGTGTGAACATTGTGTTAAGCTATCCTTAAATTGTAAGTTGTGCAGTTTTGTCTGGTTTGATAAATGATGAGGGAAAAAATAGTTTAAGAAAAAAAATAAAAATTTAATTCTTCAACCATTTTTTTCATGCATTTTGTTAGAAAGAAAAACAAATTAGAGCATCATTCTCACTTTTTATTATTTTCTTACATTTTTTGTGAGAAAATAATTTCTAAAGAGGTTTTCTACCGTGATAAAAAATAATTTTTTTTCATATTTTCTTTCAAACTAAATTTTTTATTTTTTTAACGATCCAAACAGAATTTTTTTAAACCAAAACAAAAGGCTACAAGCTCCTTGAGTTTGATTTGACTCGGCATGTGAGCCAAGTATGAGCTGGCCAAACTAGCTAGCCCGCCCCTCCATTCTGACGTGGGAGACTAGACATCCACGTCACATTCCAGGTGGGCCCAAAGATTCGACCAATGGCGGGAATTGGTTTGCTTATTTGAATTCTTTAGCCGTCTGTTGTGTGTGTCTGCTTTGCTATAAAAAATTTCCCTTCTCATACGTACACAGCTCTACCAGCTGATTTTGTATTTCTCTTGTCTTTTTGAGGTATTCCGTTTGTCTATTATGATCATCTGCTATTTTTCTTGCTTCTTGATTCAATTTTCTAAGTAAACATGTTTGTATTGCCACTCTGTTGTGTTCTCATCATGTTGAATTGGTAGACTTTTTAATCAGAGTATGGTTTGCGCTGCAAAATTTTGGTTGATTCATTTCAATATCTGTTCATGTTCTAATACTGACGAGTGAGGATGGGATTGCAGGCAAAACTTTAATTCTTAGTGTTATGATGCTTTGCAATTGTTAATTATTCAGTAGAAGTTAAACTAGCATGTTCTAGATCTTTTGTGATTTTAATTTTTTTGGGGTGTTTATTGTAAGTTTTGGATTTCAGTGTGATGCCCCATTAGTGTTAAATCATTGGGAAACTCCATGGAATCCAAAGTTGGGGTTTCCATTCTTCTTCTGCTGAGCATCTGCTGGTTTGCCGATGCTGGACACCTTATTCCCCATGATGTTTCAGGTAGAACATCATAGCTTGTGCTCCATATGTGGCTTCTTTTTCTTTTAAAACTTGATTGGATCAATATTAGTAATTTCTGGGTCTTGACTTGGCTGTTTCATATCAGTAGTTCATCACTTTTCTGACAAAAAATTGTTCAGATTTGTTCATCAATAATCTTTTATAGGTTATCAAAAGGATGAGCAATTATGCGGCAAATGTGAATAGTTCACTGCTCAAACAATATCTTATCTCAGTGAAAACAAGACTCAGACAGATATCATTGTGTATCTTCACCAAACATATATGGAGCTCCCTATCTTGCTACAGGAGGTACTCTATTTTATGATTCATTTATTTTGCATCAAGAACTCAACTTGTATTCCACTCCACTCCCTTGTTCATTTGTTTACTTTGTTCTTATATCTGGTAGCATGGCAGTGCATTCCTTTTGTGGATTATTATGCATCTATTTCTTCTTTGAGATAGCCTCAATAAAACCAGATGATTTACGTGCAAAGGCCAATCTTTACGGAGCAGCGTTATTTGTTTCTCAAAAGCGTCCAGACAGTTGTGAATTTGCCACCAGTTTATATGTGAAGTTTTGGTTAAGCTAAAGGATCCGGACATTCAGGTACTATTGTTGTTTTTATTACGAGTCGGGTTTATCTGCAAGCCATTTCCATGTTTGTTACCTATCAAATTTTCCTTGTCGTGGGTAATTCAGATGGACATAATTGAGCTTCTCCTAAAAGGCCGTGACAGAATTGAGAAATATGCTATCGGGGTAAGTGAGACTGAGATATCCTTCTCTCCATCTAAATCTTCAAAATGAATGAAATATCATCTGATAGAATATGGTTTGGTTATTGAGTTTATAGCATGTTTTTCATAGTTATGTAGCTTGAGGTGCCAAACTTGCAAGAACTACTGATTTTTAATCTATTTTAATGTTCTGCTCTCCAGTGCAAGAAGTTGGTTTTCGATGTCGGGCCGATAATTTTATCCAAAACGGAACAGTTTTTGGAGACAAATGACCTCTGCACTTCTCTCCACATTTGCAAAACATCAGATGCTAAAGATGCATCCTAATTAGCTGTAATTTAGCTTTATAAAAAAGCCTCCAGAAATTTTTTTGAAGCTTTGTGGTCTCATGAACCAAACTGAAGAATGCCTGTGTATAAGAAGTTCCTTTCATTTGTTGGGAAAAGTGGTGCTTTAAAAGTGAATTGTTAATGGGTTTATTTCAGTTTTATAATAAGGAAGACCTCTTTAGAAATTGGTATGGCAGTCATAATGCTATCAAAATGAAGGCTTGCATTGAGACAAATTTACAACTAACAACATCCAATCACAGAGAGAGCGGGAAAACAAGTAGACAAAAATGAACATTAGCTAATACAATTTGCAAAATAATACAAAGAGGAAGAAGATTGAAGGTCAGGGAACAGGATAGGACTTGCTACTACACATGCACTTGTAAGCCATGGGGCACGGCTCGGCCTGCTCTAGAGAAGCACAGACGAAGCTGACCATTACTAGTCGGCATGGAGAGCAAGACCCACAAGCATGCGAGCAGTCAGGAAGACTAGACCCTGCAACCTGCACTGTATCAGGCCTCCTCCCCTTTGCACCATTCCGATACATGTCCTGTTTCACCATTTCCACTCCAGAATTGGTCCCGACATCAAACTCTTTGCTATGATCAAGCACATGACTTGAGCTAGAAGACCCATCTATGCGCCTTGCCGGTACGATAACTGGGAGGACTAGAAGAGAGACAAAGAAGAGTATGGTGGTTAATGAAGAGGAGTTGATCATCTTGCTGTTCTAGTGATCTCACGACAATGCATAGAGATTGGATGATGTGCATACAACGCAAAGCATCAACCTGGACAAAGAGGAAAGGAGGTTTAATGGGTATGTAAGGGAGCTCGAGCTGCGACTTGGTGGGGGGTACGAGAGAGAGAGGGGGGGGGTCATTGAAGCTCATCACAGGCTTTTGATGGTGCATAAGTGGAGAAGTTCACATGAAGAATGGAGGGGAAATGATGGACTCCACAGGAGGAAAGTTTGAAAGTTTGGAAGGGACAAATCACAGTGAGTTGAGGAAATGGTGGCGTTGGATTCGTGATTCCTGGGTACTTGCCATCAAAGCTGCTGGAGTTAATGGTGGCATCCATGCGGCAACATCTGCTCCGGAGTTTGAAAGCAAGCATTGAGATTGAGATGTGTGACTGCCATTAATGGTGGTTCTTATTCAGTTATTTGCGTAGTAGCCTCGGTCACTTAAAACCGGGCTATATACAACTAGCTCATGAATAATGCTACGTTGATGTTAAAAACCAGTCTTCTTGAACAATTCTAAAGGGTAGCACTCTACATGGACATATGACGACGAATCAATTCCCTAATAATGTGAGTATAGCACGTTTAAATTTAGCGTTCCTCAAACATTTATCCAAACTTATTAAGAATACTTCTTAAATTTATAGTGTCATTCATAGATTGATTACGTTCAGTTCAATCTTCCTAATTATTTGAAAATAGACTCAACACAAGTGGGATAATGCCGACTCCACTCTAATTCGATACTGAAAATTTATATTTTAGAAACTTGTATTAGATTCTGCACGAGAAATAGAACAAGAAAACTTGGCTGGGGCAACCTTCTAACAGGCTATGGTATGGTGAAAAAAACCATCCAATAATCTTTTAAGAAATGAACTAAAAATGAACTAAAACTGGAAAATTCATTGCCCAAGTTTCCACCTGAAGGCAAGAAATGAAAAAAAATTGAAATCTCATCACCAATTTTAAACATGAGGGCCACCTTTTTTCATAAGCTCTTTCAATACCAGTAGACATTTTTCACGAAAAGCTCAACCAATTAAATATAAAGACTCCATAGTAATTTAAATAAGAACAGACAATTTCAGTAATTAAACTATTTTATTTAATGTGGCTTTAGGTTGAATTGGGATATCTCAATTCCCAAAGAAAAAATTTCGCACCAATTATATTACATTAAATAAATATGATTATTTTAAACTCAACTCAAACATTTAAAAGTTGTGCTACGCACACTTTTCAATTATGTTGATGGTTTTTCAAAGAAGGTGAGTTGTGCTATTTAATACTCTTATAGAAATAATCTGACTTCTCAAATAAAGTTTGAAAGTACAATCAATAATTTCCAACATTTAATTGGCTTGTTATAGCATTAAGGGGGTGTTAATAAAACTATAAATCAAATTTATACTATTAAAATAAATTAATAGCATGAATAATATTTCAATGTTGTGAATGAAATTATATTTGTTAGTGAATTTAAATTATAAATTTATTGTGAATCTGTTCTATCCTTTATATTTTAGGCTCACAAACCTCAAATTTATATAGGTGAGAGGTGTATAATCTAATTAACGGATTTATATTATTTCTTAGATTGAACGGTGAATTGTATAAAAATTATATAAATATGATTTAAACTTAAATAATTAATCTCACTAACCTGTTAATATAGATTTACTGTCTAAATTTACATGTGTAATTGACAGTTGGGGTTTTACTAATCCCCCTAATTAATATTCTTCCCTCAAATTTGTAGTCCGGTATCAAACAACTTTCCAACATTGTTAGACAAGGGTTTGAAAAATAATAAATAAATAAATAAAATTTTTAACAACCTAATAATATCGGCCTCTGATCAACTGCAAACAAACCCAAACCGGACACGGTCACTTTCCCGCCCTATTTTTGAACTTTTTGGCGGGAGATTCCAAAACCTCTCTTCTCCATCGGACCACCGCCGCTCCGGCCACCGTCACCTCCACGGGCCGCCGGCCATGGCCGACGCCTCCGACACCGACTCCGATGGCTCCCACATCTCCTCCACTCCCCCAAGGAATCCCCCTCTCCCCTCCTCTCCCACGCCGCCGATCTCTTCCAATCAACCCTCCTCCAAAACCCCCCAACTTGCCCCCTTTCCCCACCGCCGTCCGACCCATCCCGCCGACTCGTCGAAGGCACGCCCCCGTCCGCCTCCCCGATCCGCCGATTGGCCTGTTGATTTGCAGAGGACGGCCCTGAAGTGGCGGTGCTCGATTGGGGATGGGGGTGGCGATGGATTGCGGGCAATTGTTTTCCAAAGCTACGGCGGTGGTTGCGATGGCTGTCCGTCGGATAGTTTCCAGGCGGCGTCGCATATATCGGGGCGTAGGTCGATTTCCGCGCTTGCCAAGAGCAGGAATTTGTCTTTGCAGGCTGCAACGGAACGCAACGATTTGGATCCTAGCATTGTCGAGGAATCTGAAAGTGTGGAGAAGAAGGCGACTTTGGCACAGTGTGATGGCGGTTATGGTGTGAGAGGGGTTAGAGGGTTCCCCAATTTGGTCACGGCTCCTGTGCCATTGCCGACTGTTTTTGCTAAGGGAGGTAAAGAAGGGAACTTTGTGAAGCTCAATATCAACGGGTATGGGAGGAGGAAGTTTGGAAAAAGTGGGAGAAAGGGGAAGGTGTCTGGGAGATATGGCAGGAGGACAAAGGGGAAAGCGCATTCTGTATCTGTATCAGATGCAGGATTTGTTGAAGAAGATGGATTGGTTTTACAAGATTTGCATTCGAAGGATAGGGTGCCAATGGTTCAAGATGAATCGGTCGATGAAGCTATATCAATGGCTCGAGAAGATCCTTCAGACCGGAATTTGATGAAGCTATTGAAGCTTACTCATGGCTATGATTCATTCAGAGATGGGCAGCTGGTCGCTATCAAACAAATCATAGATGGGAAATCGACTATGCTGGTGCTGCCAACTGGTGCTGGGAAGTCCTTGTGTTATCAGGTGTGTTTCGTTTTTTTTTTTCGATATATTTTTTGTTGATTCGTTTTTTCCGTAATGAATTTCATTCATAACACCAATTGGTTCTGTTAAAAAATGCTTTGAATTATTTCCTGGCTATTTCGTGGCTTATGATATTGGCTTGTTTGCAAAAGAAGAGCTGGACATAGTGTGCTGCTGTGGTTTGATTTTATGATTTTCTGTCTGCAATTACCCCCTTCATCTTGAGTTTTCTTCTTCATAGGAAGTTTATATCATTTATATAAATGTTGTTGCAGATACCGGCTCTGATATTATCAGGCGTTACTTTAGTTATAAGTCCTTTGGTGGCATTGATGGTAGATCAGTTAAAAAGATTACCTCCAATCCTTCCAGGTGGCTTTCTGAGTAGTAATCAGGTTCTGAATGTTCTTTGTTTGATGATTGTATATTAATTGAAGATTTTGTTTGTTTTGGCTTGTTTGAGTTAATATGAATTGCTGTACTTACGAAGAACTTCTTTTTCCAATTATTTTTCTTCAGACATATGAAGAAGGCTTAGAAACATTAGATGCACTTGTGGCAGGGAAGATTAAGGTAATAGAGTCTCCATTTTATTCTTCAACAATTTATACAACTTAAAACATTTCTAAAGATATTAAGAATCTTCAAGTATAGGAACATCTTCTTTTGTTGTAAAAATTACATAAGTCAGCTTCATGACTGTGTGCATGAAGTTATATAATAGAATTCATTGGCATCATTGTGAAAGAAGCATTTGCCAAGGCATACACCTTTTATTGATAAGTTTCCTCTGCACTCAATAGCATATACCAAAGTAGTGTGGTGGAAGTTATTTTTGATGACATAGTTTAAGTAGGAAGTATATCTTAAATTCACATGATGTACTGTAGAATAAAGCTTGAACTGGTTGTACAAATGTTGCAGAACATGAAACTAATTTAATAATGCTTTGCCTTGTAGTGCCATGAATGTTATCTCCAGAGTTACTGCTTGGACAATTAAGAGTTAACTTAATAGATCTTTTGCTTCAGGTGCTGTTTGTTTCACCAGAAAGATTAATGAAGGAAGATTTTATTTCTAAATGTGAAGTGCTTCCCCTTATTTCTCTTGTGGTGATTGATGAAGCACATTGCGTTTCTGAGTGGTAAGCCATTCTAGTCTGATAAGAATAACAAAGACTGTAAAGTGGCCTACTCTACTTTTTGGATTGTCATTTATGAATATTAAGTAATCTTGATGCAAGTCATAATATTTAAGTGAAAGAATGTTCCTCCTTCATTTATGGCCATTAAGTTGTGGATGCTGTTTATGTTATAATTCATTTTTTCTTAATTTGTTTTGACAGGTCTCACAATTTTCGACCTTCGTATCTACGGATTAGGTCATCACTACTTCAAACCAGGCTTAATTCTGGTTGTATTCTTGCAATGACCGCAACTGCAACCATTAAAACATTACAATCCATCATGTCTGTTCTTGAAATTCCACTTTCAAATCTAATCCAGTCATCTCAAATGAGGGAAAATTTACAGCTTTCCGTAACTTCCAGTGGCAACAGGCAAGTGATAGATTGGTAAAGCAGCTGGTTGTTTTGTCAAATTGAGTTAAACATGTTTCTATTCAATTTTATTACCATGCTGAATGCATCAAAGTGCGTGAAAAATGAGAATATTTTTTATTAACACATTATTTATAGGATGAAAGATTTGATTACTTTGATGAAGACATCTCCTCTAGAAGATGTGAAGAGCATCATTGTCTATTGTAAATTTCAGGTATATTCTCTTTTGAACATTTAGTAAGTAATTTTTTGACTGATATATATATTTTTTAATTCTAAGTAGTGTCCTAGTACAAAGTTGCACGAATCGGCCGATTCCGAGTGAAATCGTCAGATTTAAATCGGATCGGCAGCGAGCCGGTCCAATTTTGGGGCCGAATCGGTCGGCCCTAAATTGGTGCCGAAATCGACCAAGTTACCCCGATTCTGACTGAGTTAAATTGGAATCGGAATCAGGGGTAAATTACTAAAATACCCTAGGTATGATATTTATTAAATTATTTAAGTATGAGTAAAATAATTGAAATTTTAAAACCCTACCCGCGACGGCGGCGAGCGGCAATGGCGGCGACTGGGCGACCCGGGGGGGGGGTTGGGGGCAGGGGGGAGGATCT
>JAVDBV010048113.1:0-19084 GCA_032619315.1 Piper longum | reverse complement strand
ATTTCGTACTGACTAATTTTATAATTAATTCTACGGGTTAGATTATAAAAATTATCAGAACATGTTATCTTTCTTACATTGATTAAATCAAGATTTTTAAATATTACAAATTATATATTTATCAATTTAAAATATTAAAAGAGTAATATATACTAATTTAATATAACTATTTATTTACATAATTCAAAGTTTAACATAAATGACTCCATATCGGCTTGGAGCTGACTCCGAATGGACTCTACTCAATGGTACGCCAAATTGAGTCTCAGTTTTGAATTTTTAAACTATGCTTAGCTTGATCAAATTCTAACTAAAATTTGAAATAATTGGAGCACTCGTTACCTAATTCTACTCAAAGTCAAAAGAGCCACTCTAATTGCTCAATGAACAGCCGTAGTAATACTATTATGTCCTATCTCGCTCAAGCTAAAAGCCTAAAACATAGCTTGACCTCAAGATTCTTATCTCAACCATGTAACCATATATATAGGGTTCTAACCTTTTTTTAGCACATAAATAAACAACAAATCAATGTTATCTTTTGTAGAAAGCTTAGCTGTTCATGACCTACAATATGTGTCTAAATTTCTTAACAAACTTCAAATACTTCTAGTCTACATGCACCGACCTTTCACCACTTCGTGCGGCAATGGATTCCCTCTACCCCATCTTAGATGTTTGTGGTCCTTGTAAGCTAAATTCTGGCTCCACCATTGGCCACAAGAGGTTAAACTATTTAATGGTGCTACTATCATATCTTAACCGATCTTATATATGGCATAGATTTCAAAGCTAAGCCTTAGCTGTTTCATCGACAAAGTATATCCAATTAAGATTATCCTAATTATCTTCAATAGTGACGCTTAGGGGTGTAAACAAGTTGGCTTGCAAGCTTTTTATGTTCGGCTCGATTCGGCTTGAACTCATATTCGTTAATTTTATGCTTGAAAGAATACTCGGCTCGAAATAGATAGCTAGTTGAGCAACGAACAGGGCATAAGCTAAAGAATATTCGGCTCGGCTTTGGTTAAAATTTGAGCTCGATGTATTCAAACTCGAAAAAATATTCAACTCGATTCGGCTTGTTAATTTTATTGAGGTCACATTGAACTTTTATAGTATTAGAAAAATAATTTTGATCATATATAAGTCGAGCATAAGTTAAATACAAACGTTTGTTCGGCTCGAGCTTAGCTCAAAATATAGCGAGCTAAACATAAACTAAGATTAAATACTATAACTTTTGAACGAGTTCGGTTCGACCCATGATACATTAAAGCTCATTAAGCACTCAATCATGCTTGCTAAAAATCAAATTAAATTAAAAAACATCCTTACTCGGCTTAGTTTGACTCGCTTACACCCCCAGTGATGCTTATAGTTTCACCTTTATTTATCCAAATGGATCAAACAGCAAGAGTAAGATAGGATCATTGTCAGCACAACTCAAAATCAACATTTGCCTTCTTTTAACCAGAGATGGCGCCAGTTTTGGTTTTAATGCCTCACGGCTCTTCAACTTCCAAACTACCAAATCAGAATTTTTCTTTGCTCCGTAATTAATTAATTGAATCGGGTTGGACCGAATTTTGTAAATAAATATTAAAAAAATTATGCTACCTTGGAACAAGATATCATTACACGTTATAATTGAAAATGCTGCGAGACCCAACGAAAAATATAATATAACTACAATAGTTATTTATTAATATCAAATTTTCAGTATAGTTATCACGTGGTTTTTCGCACGCTATCAATTCTCTTATCAATTAGCTAAAAAATGATACCATTTAGTTTGCTAACCGCCGCCCCTTCACTCAAGATAGGATCTACCTGAAAACCTCTCATCTAAGCTATCCCACTACATTGTTATTATATTATATATAAATAAATATAACTAGTTACAATTAAATTTATTAGTGTATATATATATAATGATTATCTTAGTCGAACGTAAAATAATTAACTTACGTAGGATCAAAAAAAATTTCAATAGTATATAAGTTCAATAAGATCTCAATAGTATTAACGAGCCGAGTCGAGCTGAATATCTTTTTGAGTTTGAATACATCGAACTCGAGTTTCAAGCTAAACCGAGCCAACACTCATTTGCTCAAGCTCTGTTTGTTATTCAACGAGTTATCCATTTCGAACTAAGTATTTTTTCAAACATAAAATCAGCGAACAATAATTCAAGCCGAATCGAACCAAACGTAAAAACTTTGCGATCCAGCTTAGCTTGTTTACACCCTTAGTAGTAATTTCCATTTAGTGATTTTACTGCAAAATTCACAGTAAATACTTTATATTACTTTCTTGGATCAGATTAAATATTTTTAACTTTCAACTATAAATCATATCTTCCAACAAAACCTTACAATAGATTTTTTTTAAAGGCTTCTTAAAATTATGGAGCTTCAAAAAACAGAAGGCCGTGGCGGCCGGCTTCATATTTGAAGAAGGTAGATGAAGAGGACTGAATCATGCATTGATTATGGGTATTGATGCCGCTTACGTTTCACTCATTCAAAAACATCATTTGAATTCAACCAATTTCCATCAAAACTGGGGATCTCTTCTCCATGTAATTTTACTTCACAGGAGGGAATTGTGTGTTGAGCATGTAAATGTTTTTTTTTTTTCTTTCTATGCTTCTCTTTCCAATTGTCATTTGAGAGGTAGATGGTGGACCTTGCCAACTCTTTTTTCTTGGAATAATGGAGGATTGGTCCCAGACTTTGTTCATCATAAACCCAACTTTGAATATGTCGCCAAAGTGATCAAATAGTTTTTGAACTCAGTGGCTAGACGGAGCACAAACTTTGGAGCTAATTATAGTGGCCATGGCCGGCAGAAATAGTTTGAGCCAATCACAAAACATGGTTAATGGAAACTTCTGAATGGGGCAAGTTCTTTTTTGGATTAAGAAAGGACCGCTGATTTTTAATGATTAAGAGGCTTGGATGCTAAGAAAAGCAACGGTTGCTTATTGATTAATGAACTTGTTATGAACCTCGTTTATTTCTTGTTATTTGTTTTATTATCCTGTCATGATTGGCTTATTGATTGTGTTATTTGAGTTGGGATTCCAGACAATGTTGTTGACAATTTACATTAATTGGAAGTCTCCAAGTCCAAATAGTTTATTTGTATCCCATTGATGGAGATAAGCTCTATAACAAATTTAAAAAATGAAAACAATCTTAATTTTTCTAACAATTAAAACAGTAAAAATGATTTTGTACAAGTAAGCAATTTATTGTGCAGAGCCCTATTCTAATTTTATATACAACGGATACTCTGATGGGTAAGTTTAAAAATTGAGAATACAATATATACAAATATGATCATTCACAAGAAATGTGTATGCACTATCAGTTAAAAGCATTCTATTCAATAAAAAAAAAATGAAAGAGCTTAACAATATCCATGTTACTAGTTTCTAGTTCAATAAATTAGTGGTCACCTGGCATTCAAAAAGGGAGCTCAGGGCATGGAGAAATCAGCAAGGACAAGAGAGTAGTGAGTATCGTAACATGCTGCATACTCAAAGACCCATTACACAAACAAGGCCCATTGTTCTTTATCTCTTACTCTTCACAAATGTGCATGAAAACCAAAAGGCCAGAAGCCCATAAGCGTTTTATAATATCTTCCCTCAAGTGAGTATTAAATAGGGCTGTTAATTGAGCGAGTTAGCTCATAAGAATTTGGCATTCGGCTCGGTTCAACTCGACTCAAAACTCAATATTTAAATGTTTGAACTCGAACTCGAATCCTACGAGCTGAGTTTGAACAATGTCGTGTTCGACTTAACTCGACTTGGTTATAACTCGAATTCGACTCGAACTCGACTCGATAAAATAATATAATAATATAATTTTTTTATATTATATATATATATATATAATATACTAATAAGTTTAATTATAACTAGTTATATTTATTTATCTACAATAAACTAGCAAATAAGTAAGATAGTTGAAATGGTAGGTATCCAAGTCCTTATGGGTTCAAATCATGCAAACTGTATATTTTTAATTGAGTTTGACTCTTAATCGAGCCAGTTTCGAGCTCACGACCGAGCTGAGTTCGAGCTCGAAAAAATCAAATAGTTTAAGTTTACTCGAGCACCCCTAGTACTAAATCAGAGGGTTGGGCAGAGTATTAAATCAGTAGCTGTATTTTAAAAAAAAACTGAGTTGGGCAGAGTAACGATATTGGTTATTTTGAGGTATAAGTTGGCACCTTTGCTTTTAGTTGCAATTTCAATCACTTATTTTCAATATGCATGCCATATCTTCATCCACAATTGATCAATTAAACACCTTAAATGGAGGGAGCTAAATTGTTGCTTAATTGACTAACTTTTTAAATCACCAATTTTTACCGACGCCGAGACATAATTTCTAGTAGCCTAGTAAATGACTTCAACTATTTTTCTACAGATCAGCCTGACATAAAAGTTGCTCTTCTTTAAAAACAGCTATTTGTGTTGTCATTATTTGAAGCATTAGTGTCATCATAGCGAATTAAGATTACAATTATTTCAGAAGACGACTTGGAGCACCACACTCAACTTATCATTGTTGTTCACAACCAATCGGAATATTGATCAGCATTTCTCCTACTATTCATATACCATTGAATGCATTAAAATCCATGAGAAAAATAACTAATTTTTAAAGGTAAGAAGTGCCCATCTCATTTTTCTCATGGTCTATTGTGCTGCCTTGTTGTGAAGGTCAGAGGGTTGTATAAATGATAGGCTTCCAATTTCCTTCAAATGAATGGGAGTCTGGTTCTCCCATGTTCTCAAGGTAAAAGCAGTAATACAGATGATGCCCCTTAAATATTTGGTGTTGGTCGAGTGGCTCATGTGCGTTTAATTTTGTAGGTGAGGCATCAATTTCCGTCGTCAAGTCATCTCATCTTTTACAGTAGTTGTTCGGCGTTCGTTTGTACGAACGAATAATGAGCGGACAAGGGATGCCACACATCATAACAACAGCCAGCTTTTTTTTTAAAAGAAAATCGTACTATTTGACATGATAAAAAACCCAAAATCTCTAAGTGTTGGAGGAGATTAAGAAATCACCCTTTTTTATTTTTTTGATGATTTTTTCGATTATAATTCCCACATATTTGGTGATATCTGAACAAAAGAAAAAAAAAGGGCCTCTTTGGTAATGATGGGTGACACTGAAATCTATTTTTACCTGAGGAGATTTAAGTTCACAATATAGCTATTCATTGAGCGAATAGAAGGGGATTTAACCGATCTTTGACTTCTTTCTCCTTCAATTTTAATAAGCCTGAGGTGAAGTCAAGCTAGTTTGAGTTTTTACTATTAATATTATTTCTTTATGTACGCTTAATTTATTTTTATTTGTAATATTGTTGGTCAAATAAGAAATAATCACCCGGATGATAAAAATAAAAGGATCATTTCTCATTAAAATAGTTATAATTTTACGAAGATAAACATATATGAATGTCCAAAATATATTTTTCTGAAAATATAATAAAGTTTCGATTAAACTATAGTCATGCATGTTTCATTTGAGCTCAAGTTGAACTTCAAAAAGAGTTTTTATTAAGTCAATCTCAACAACCCTAACCATCATTAATATGGCATTAGGATCTTTACAAAAATGACCCTATTATCCAAATTTTTATTGCACAATAATTAAGTTTGTTTTCTTTAAGGAAGCACAATAATTAAGTTGGGAATCAAGATTAGGGAGTGTGACAAAACACATCTATATATGATTTGAGTTGTCAAAATAGTGGGCCCACATTCTTGACCCATTTGTAAGGTCAAGTGTCTTAAGTGGGCCCTAACATGGCCCATGTATAGATTGTTCTTAAATTGTTTGACATAATTTTGATTTATTTACATATGCACAATACACCAATAAAATTTTCAAAAATATTAACCCTCGTTAATTAATAAAAAATCAGTAAAATTTGTGGACACATGTTCCTAATTTATCTTGACAAAGCAGTTTCCATCTAAGTCTAGATTAATTGATAATTACTGGTATGGTTAATTAAATCTTTTATTAGGTAAATCACTAGATTAATATGAATCGATATACATCAAAAATTTAATTCAAATAAACGCTTTAAACTATTGATTTCATCTATAAAATAATACCCACATGACAACTAGACAGATATTGATTCGGATAATGGATTTAGCTAATTTCTTATATTGACGCTTGCCCGACGTCGTTAAGATTCTTTTTCTTTTTATATTTTTACTCAGTAAAGCATTATATATGAAAGTGAGAGAAACACATAAAAAACCAATATTTTTTTCCAAAGTGTAAGAGAACCAAATATTGTCCCCTTATGCCTGGCCCATTAGAAGTCAACAAGCAAGATCCCCCGTACACTAATTATATTATAGATAAATTTTAATTTTATAAATAAAATTTATTAAATAATAAGATAAATTATATGATAATACAATATTTTAGATATAAATTTTGATTGATTTTAACTTTAAAGATAGATCCTAAGTGAAAGAGAAAATAGATTGTAATAATTTAAAAGAGAAAATAGATTAGTGTTTGATTAGTTAAACCTCTCACTTTTAATTAAATGTTAATACTAAAATTTTCTTTTATTAATAAAAATAAATTTGTACAAGTCTTTCGTTTAATTATCATTCTTAATCTTCTATAGTATAGTTTAAAAATTCAATTTTGATTTAAAAGATTTTTAGAATTGAATTGATTTTGTTGTTTGTTGAGTCAGACTGAAAAATGACTTTAGAGTAACTGATTTAAGTGATTGACTTCTAAATTTTGTTAAAAAAATTATTAAAATATATTAATTTTTTAGATTAGTAAAATAAATATTTGTAATTGTAATATAAATTATGTATTTATCAATTTTAAATATAAAAATATTATTTATTAATTTCATATAAAATTTTATTTACATAATTAAAAATTTTAACATAAATAATTCCGAATAAGCTCAGAGTTAAATCGTATTTGAGTTTCGACCTTTTATGTTTTAGGTTAAATATGGCAGATTATGGATTTGTAATTTGCCTAAAAAAAAGAAATTCATAGCATTGGGAAAGGTAAAAGTATAGAACATCACCATATTCAGTGTCCACTGTCCAGTACGAATAGAACTCAGTGGATCAATCCACTGGATATGATTGAAACGACCTGCTTCCCCAGCACAAGCATCAACCTGGTGCAATATCTAATCCCATCTTCATCAATCGCCTCTTGGAATACTCGGACAGCACCGCCACATAAGTGAGACTTTGTTGAAGGGTAGGAAGGTGACCTCCGACGATTGCAAGTCAATTAATTGGGAGAGCTTATAGTAAGTACTATCTAATTAAAAAATTAGAATTAGTAAAGCTAACTTACATGGCACTTAAGAGTGAACAAGCATAGATTTGATCAAAGTCCCAGCTCCTACGACAGAATTCATGAGTTCAAAGAACGATCATACATATGCTTTGGATAGGAATTGCATGGCCTATATTCATTCATTGGTATAAAGCCTCAGCAGACCTTCAATATTGATGTATGAGTTTACTAATCTTTAACAAATTTCAATCTGTGTGGCTCATTTATCTCTGTGTCACAAATCTTGGACTCACGGTAATTGCTATCACCCCCAAATAAGAATTTTAACAACACACGTATATTAAAATTCCTGTTGTGAAATTTGGGTAATGCTTGATATCCAATAATTAAAATTTTGTTTTTTGTAATTATATCAGACAACATCAATGTCATGATACTGTTCAGGATAAGAAAAAGAATGGATCATGCTGCATGGATGTACGAAGAAGATGGTATGGCCAAACAGTCAGTAACTCACCAGTAAAATGCGAAGGGAAAGTACTCACTGGATCAAATCGGATGCTAAACAATGTGATAATAATAACAAAATTGGCTGAGGGGGAAGAGCATCGGTCTCAGCAGAATCTGAAAAGCAATGGCAGTTTTTTCAAAGGAACTCGAACTCGATTCTTTTATGGGTGGCACAACTGGCAAAGGGTCCCCAAAAGCTTTGGTTGTTCAATGACTTCAATCCTCGTGTGCAAGTCCCAAGACCAAGAGGATGTTGTTATTATAGTAAAAAATATTAACCCTCTGTAATGTAACTCTTGTCATATAGAATTTCTTCCGATAAAATCTTCTTTTTACATCCGAATCCACATGCTTTATTGGAACAATTCTGACATGCATGGTTGTATTACCAATATGCTCAAAACCCATTCATAGTCCAGTAGAAAGAACAAAGATTATGACTAAACATTGGTTAACTTGCTATCATACTTCAACTTGTTAATTGGATTTGCAATATACAAACCCAAGTAAGGTTTAGTAAAAGACTCCAACAAGCTACGTAAGTGCGAGAGCACACTTGCCTGCAAAATGAGATCAGATCCACGAAGGTAACAGAGATGAGCTGCACTGTAACTCACTCTAGTCAAGAAGCAGAAAAGCTAGCTTGCCGCTTCAGAGTGACAGCAAGAGAGAGGAAGAGAAGGAAGAGGCCCTGGGTCTTTTCGGATCACTTCCGAGCGCACCCATATCCATTAATGCGAGGGTAGATTGGAGCTTTGAGGGAATAAACAATGTGGTAGCTGTAAATGCTTTCACATCTGCTGGTTGAAGTTTTTGTTCGTCTGTTGCTCTTCTGCTGCTATAGGCAAAGCATCTTCTTCCATGAACAACCAGGAAGATCAAGAATGTTCCATTTATGATCCATCTTATTGGATCTTCACAGCTCGTTTTACGTGTCAGTGAACTCCGATCCTCGTTCATAGTTGGCTATGGCAGCTTCCTTGGTGGCATGCCCCTTGCTATCTCCTTTAGTGTTTTGTACCTACCTATCTATGTTTTTTGTCTTGTCTTTCTAGCTATTGAGACCCATTTGCTTCAGATAAGAACTTCTTCCATCACATATGGCCAAGCCTTTGAGTTGTGCTTTGTTCTGTTTTTCAGTGCTTTTGTTTGTTTGTTCTACACACCAATTGCAATCATCACACACCCAAGATCTTCTACAGCTCAGAAAGCATTTGCAATACCCAAAAGCATTGGATGTCTGGAACTCCAAGTTTGATTTCTGCTACACTGCTTCTTCACCATCACTGAGCATTACCTGTGAGAGGAACTTGGTGACAGAGTTGAGGATAGTTGGAGACAAACCTGTCAAAGCTAGTGACTTTGAAGGACTACCCATTCCCGGTCAGACTCTGTCCCAAGATTTCTCCATTGATTCTTTTGTTACCACTCTTTCAAGGTTGTCCGCATTGAAAGTAGCCTGCTTGGTGTCTTTGGGAATATGGGGGCCTCTCCCTGACAAGCTTCACCGACTTTATGCTCTGGAAGTTCTTGACCTTAGCTCAAACTTCCTATATGGCTCAATACCACCCAAGATCTCTGCAATGACAAAGCTCCAAACTTTGACGCTTGATAGCAACTTCCTCAACGAAACAGTTCCTGAATGGTTTGACTCTTTCCCCAATCTCACCTACTTGAGCATCAAGAACAATAGACTCACTGGTTCATTGCCAGAAACCATTGGCCGGGTTAAGAATCTTACGATCTTAGCTCTTCCTCACAACAATCTTACAGGAAATTTACCAGACTTGGGTGGTTTGTCAAATCTTCAAGTCCTTGATTTGAGAGAAAATGAGCTGGGTTCTGAGCTGCCAGCTCTTCCCAGGAACTTGGTCACTGTTCTTCTCAGTGGGAACTCACTGTCAGGTGACATTCCCTGGCAATTTGGTGAGATGGATCATCTTCAACACTTGGACGTCTCTAGCAATCATCTCCATGGAAATCCACCTCCATCATTGTTTTCTTTGAAGAACATCAGTTATATTAATCTGGCATCAAATCAGATGAGTGGGTCACTTCCAAAACGTATAACCTGTGCAGCAACACTGGGATTTGTGGACATATCCAACAATAGATTGGAGGGTGGATTGCCTCCTTGCTTCAATTCTGGACTGGAGAACAGAGTTGTCAAGTTTGGTGGAAATTGTTTGTCTGTTGATGTGACGCATCAGCATGCACTATCATACTGTCAAGCATCAGTGGCTGTTAAGAAGGAAGAGTCAGGTCATAAGGATGCTGGTCTGATAGTGGGTGTGATTGTTGGAATTCTGGCTGTCGTTCTCGTTTTGGCAATTGGGTTCTTGGTTTTGTGCAAAATTATATATTTGCGAGGATCTTCGGAGCAGCGGTTGCTGCCAAAAACTCACCATGATAACACTCCTTCTGGATTCTCTTCTGAGCTCATGGCTAATGTTGGTGAGTACTATTTCTTGTGCCTTTTACATCAGCTGTTTGGATTATATTTACTTCATCTTTTCTATTTGGTGCATGTTTAATCTCCATTTTCGCATTTATTTACAGTGTTCGTCGTTTCTAATGAAATATGCAAAGTGGCAATTCATGATGATCTTGATTTTGTCAATCAGGCTTAATTTAAGTGTGAAAATTATCATAGCTTTGATAAATTTAGGATTAGAGTCTTCAACTCAATTGTCTTATAGACATTTGCAATTTCATTTTTCCTCTAGCCCTTTGAGCTAATATTCAAAGTTCCTGCACTTTCTTGCATTGCTCGTGTCATCTGATACAACAAATTCTCAGCCTTTATCTAGTTTTATTAAGGTTGTATTGTACTGATTTTGGTGGTAAATTGCTTGATTGATTACGTTCTATGTGCGAATTGTTGAAATTGAACTCTATCAAAATTTTTCTAAATAAATGCAGAGTGAAATGCAAATCCGAAACGTGTCAGCAATCATTGAAATATGAATTAGCGGAGAATGTACTTAGAAGCATGTACTAATTCATATATAATATATGTACCTTGAAATTAAATAATTCTTCATTCAAAATTATAGAATTTTCTTCTTCAAGATCGAACAATTTCATGCAGTAGTTGTGTGTGTTACCATAGTACACCATTATTATCAACTGTTCAACTGTTTTAGTTTCTTAGTTCAAGATTCCTCTTACTCACCAGGGACTCATTTCTCGTTTTGTTTTTTTTTAGGATACCTTTCACAAGCCTCCCAAAGGACACATGGTTCAGCATTGTACAGATTGTATACTCTTGATGAGATAAAAGCTGCAACAAACAACTTTGACCCGGCAAAAATTTTAGGAAATGGTTCAGCTGGTAAGGTATGTATGTTTAAAACCTTAATGAAAGATTATTCCATTGCCCTTTGTGAAATTTAACTTTCTTTCAAGATCGAATTGTGTGTTAGAAGAAAAGTGTGTTCTTTGACATTTAGACAGCAGTTACCTCTCACAGACTTCCTTTACTATTTAGTTACTTTCTGTATAAAAATTCTGTGTTTGTTTTCTTTTTCAGCTTTACAAAGGAAGACTAGAAAATGGGACATTCGTTGCTATTCGACGTGTTGCATTGTCAAAAAAATTTTCTATCCGCAATTTAAAACTTAGATTGGATTTACTCTCAAAGCTTCACCATCCAAATTTAGTTTACCTGTTAGGACACTGCCTTGATGGCTCACCAAATGATGCTAGTGTCAATGGAGTTTACCTCATCTATGAATATGTGCCAAATGGAAATCTCCATTTTCATCTTTCTGGTAAGAGATTGATAAGGCCCTATTAGGGCTCTATTTACAACTGCATTTCTACCTTTCTCAAATGCCTTGTTCAATTATATCTCAGATCATGCTCATGGGAAAGCTCTCAAATGGTCAGAAAGATTGGGGATTCTGATAGGTGTAGCAAAAGCTGTGCATTTTCTGCACAGTGGAATTATTCCTGGTCTGTTTAACAATAGACTGAAATCCAACAACGTATTGGTTGATGAGCATCGAATTGCAAAGCTTAGCGACTATGGACTCTCTCTTATTATGGAAGAATTTGAGAAATCTGAGGTAGAATAAACTGGCTTGAACATACAGCCTAGTTTTTGTTTTTACAATGGCTATTCATTGTTACAACTTTTTGCATTTTGTGTGCAGGCCAAGCCTAATAATTTGAAAGGATCACCCACTGTTAATCAAACTTGTGCATGGTAAGTATCGTTCGTCTAATGCCTCCGTTCACAATTCGCATTCAAGATATTGTTTTTAACGTTTCTTGTATGCTATGAATATGACTTGTTAATGTGAACACTGATATACTTGTTTCAGGGATAAAGCAAAGTCGGAGGATGATATCTATAGGTTTGGTTTGATATTACTAGAATCACTCACTGGAAGGGCAATTTCTGAAAGTGAAGCACTCATTCCCAACGAAATGGTATGTCTTTCAAAACCAATAGTCGTCTTTCTTGTTTGCACTGCATAATTTTTTCGCCATCTAATTGTACATTTACTTAGGCTTCTTCATTGAGCATATCTGATGGGCAAAAGAAACTGTTGGATCCAATGGTACTCACAAGTTCGACCCGTGAATCGTTATCAGTTATAATTTCCATCACAAGTAAATGCATCTCCCCCGATCCATCTGCTCGTCCATCGATGGAAGATGTTGTCTGGAACTTGCAATACGCAGCGCAAATACAAGCTGATGCTAATGGGGACCAAAAACTATAAGCTGCATTTCACACATCAAGATCAGGGTTGCAGGAACAGGGTGTAGATTGCTCAAATGTGATAAATAGCATCCCTTACAATATCACGAAAGCATACAATATTACAGATGCATTTTGAGCTTGTTGCTTTTGTATATTTTGAAGTTCTTGATTTACAACTGTATATAGGTACAAATTCTTGCTTGAACTGATTTTGTCTGGTGTTTCCCATGTTTAAGAATCCACGAATCACCATGAACAATCGCTGTATAATTGATGCGGGCAAGTTCTACTTTTAGATCTCCTTTCTCTGGCTCTCACGGAAAAGGAATGTGCAGTTGGCTCGACTAAATACACCATTTAAACTTTGCGATAAGATTCAAGAGCTACGGCAAACTAAGATAATTCTTTCTTAATTTTCTAATAGCATGTACATCCAATTGCTCTTTCAGACTAATTCTAGTTACAGCAATAGTTTTTCATCATTGATTCTTTAAGCAAAAAGAAAAGATTGTTCATAAGTTATCACCACATGTTAGCCACTGCTTAACAAAATAAGGTAAGCAGCTTACATAAACACGCACATTTTACATAAACTGAACAACAGTTTTAACAAAATCAGGTAAGTAGCTTACTTACACGTACAAAACTGAACAGTTTGACCTTCCCCCCCTTCAGTGCCAAAGAATTCCCATCCAAGTTTGGACATTCCACAACTAAAACGAGAGAAACAGTTCAAATTGGAGAATTTTCTTACCACAAGTGGGTTTTTAAAATACATGATGCATTGACGCTGTCTGAAAGTAAATTTATTTAGAATCCCTTCTTACCGAAGGTGTGCTTTTATCGTACTTTGAATACTTCTCTTTCATGAAATCCATGGTAAGCCTGCCTGAAAACATTGTTTTGATTCTGCCATAGGGACAATAGGTCCCAAAAATATGCGCCACAAGTCAAGTAGTATAGTGACGAGCATGGCTGCGCCTAAAGCATCAACAGCCACTCTAGGCAGGTCCCATGGATCTCCAGGTTTCTCATCTACCCTGTTTTCGTAGTTAGACATTCAGCGACAGAAAAAAAAAGCAACACCCAGAAATTTGAAACATCAATTCATTATTTATTGTTTAAATAATCTGCAGCTATCTTACCTTACAAACATTGGAAAGCTCACAAGGAAGTATATGGCATAAAACAGGCTTCCCACTTTGTACATTGATATCCGGTCCACAAACTCATAATAGGGGAACTGCATGGTTCAACAAAAAAAAGACAAACAAAATAATTAGAGAGGCTTTAACAATACGAGTTAAGCCATCACCATCAGCATATATGCTTCATCCCAACTAGGCTGGTGTTGATGATAAGAATTTTTCATTGATGATTGATAGGCAACACAAAACTACATAATAAAAAATTGACAGTTGATCAGATGTCTTTCATGATGCAAACTTCCTGTAAATTTTAGATAGTCTAGCCACTAGTCCTAAAAACTCGAGCTTTTAAACTAGAGGACCATTAAATATTTACTTCAAACACTCCCCCCTTACGTGCAAGTAAATTTGTAAGCAAATTTTTTAATGCTTAGCCCGTGGACAAATAAGAGGCAAATAGTCTATTGGACACAACATGGGGCAAATTAATATTTCTTTGAATATATATCGGTAAAGAGATTTGAGCCCACACTTTGGCTCTAATCACATGTAAATTTTAGGTGGTCTAACCGCTTGTCCTAAAAGTTTCTTGATATCATTATCATCAAAAACTTTCCAAATATGCTTAAATCAAATGTTATATATACTATCATAACATTTTTGCCCTAAGAAAGTAATGTGGTCTAGCTGTGGATAGTAAGCAATAAAATAACCTAAATGGTTCCCTTTCCCAATTGATTCTACGAATCCTCTTTATAGATTTGTGGTTGTTTAGCTTATCCAACTGACCAGCAATAGTTGTTCCAATCAATCATTTGTCTTCCAACAATGTCAATTGTTCCTAACATTTTTATTGGATTTGGACAAATAAGACAGATGCACAATCACATAATTTAGCTACTCTTAGTTCTTTTAAGCAAAGACCAAGCTACAGCAAAAGAAACATGATCAACAAGCTAACACATACATTAGCTATTGCTATTGTCTCCAAGTAAGCAATAAAATAAGACAAGGCCAGTATCCATGCACCCTGAGTAGCATTCTGTATTAGCTGTGGTAAGTCTGCTGTGCAATGACGCAGCCAGCGAAGTGTCATATTTGATGCAACATGGTAGAATAAGAAGCAAACATGAGTAAGAAGGAAGGTAGTATGTGGTACCTAAAGAAGATGAGGTAAGATGGAAAAAATTAATAAATTATATTTCAACAAGATGTTGCAAAGATATAGATGGAAAAATTTGGATAGACAAGCTACAGGAGCAAAGGGTTACACAATAAATATTTAAAATCGAGAGGTTAGACAGAACGACTCAACAACATAAGCAAACTACAGCATCAACACCATAAACATTGAAAAAACAGAAATTTGCTCAATATATCATTCTGAACTAGTATATTTCTACTGGTGAACTTGGGCAAAACGAAAATCGCAAAAAAGAAATTCCGCAGAGCAAATTTTATTTCAATCTTAGTCTTATCAACTTAAGTAAGGTGTTTAACCTTAGCTGTCAAGAACAGCCAGATTACTTTTAGATGGCCTGCGGTTGAAAACCGGGATTTGTAGGCTATCTAAATGTTTATCACTCCCGTTTGAATGTGGCATTTTAAATTAAAGGTACCAAACTATATGTAAAATTAAAAACAATTCCTAGAAAACACTTGAATGTGATAACCGTTCTTAATATACACAGCCAAAAATCTGATGGCGGAGGAAAAAAAATTGAACAAAAATCACTGTTTAGAGAAGAAGTTTTCAATTCTTACATTGTTCATCTTCCATGAAGGAAACGTATATGAAGCTCCCAGAACAGTGAAAAAATAATGAGTCCAGAAGTAGTTTCCAACATAACTAAAGATCATAATCCATACACTGGCCTGTTCCAAAAAAAAAAGTGTAGGAATTAAAATAGATTATCTACCCAAGCTGATGATCTAGATGGTACAGGTATAGAAAAAAGACAATTCGAATATTGAAACAGGAAGATAGGTGACTGAGATGAATAATATCTTTAGGCAGACCACATGAAAGATATACATAACACAGTTCTTTTAGCCTAGATAGGACTAGGTTGAGTAAATTTGCAATTATATTATTTCTTACACGGACAAACTGAAAAGTGAATTGATAAGCAATGTCATAGAATGTACACACAGAACAATGATAAAACTGAAAAGAACCATCATATTGAAAATATTCACTATTCAAACTAGTTAGAAATCATTACCCAAAATAGGTGGTAGAGAATCAAATAAATGAGGACATAAAGTAGAAGAAAAAAACATAAGATCATTATCAATTTTCACATCTTTACTTGTAATGACAATCTGTTATGTTATGGCTGATGTCAGACCTACCTTGACCCAGTAGCGATCTTTCCAGCGCTTACTTTTGTCTGCCTAAAATAAAAAGACCAATTGATGTTAATAAAAAGCACATATAATTGGTCAGAGAACCTAATAAAATCTTCCGTTAACAAAAAAGCCTATAGTCCAAGCCCTATTATTTACCAGATACGCATAGGAGGAACTCTTGCAAAGTAATAAGCCAACAAGAACAGAGTTAAAGATCAAAGAATGGCCGACAGAAACGATCAGCCAGCTGATCCACTATTATAAAGTGCTTTACTAAAATGAAGCCTTGTCTTTTGAAAGGTTTATTTGTTTGAATGAGGGATATCCACTGTATAGGTATTCAAGCACACGCATCATCATAAAAATTTAAAACAAAGTGAAACCATTGAAACATCAACTTGAAACGGATGTTGAGCAAAGAGATTCCTGGCATGACATTAAGATAGAAGAATCACCTCTCCGACCAGTATAAATGGCAATAAGAAAGATGGAGCGGCAGAAACCAATCCCAAAAGTAAATACTCCAATTCTGTAAATTTCTGTCAAAAACCATACAGATTGTGTCAATTGTCAAATACAAGAAACAAGCAATAGACAAAACTAGATGCAGCAATATGTATCCTTAAATTAAAACCAAAATAGCTAACAAAGCTAATATCTTTTTATAAACCTCTAGGATATACGAACGACAAGATCATTACAAACAGTACATATCCCAGCAAAATCCATAATCAGAAACCTCATGGCAGCGGATTGTCTGCAACTTATCATCAATAATTTCAATGGCAAAATGAGAAGATTATCCGTCAGCATTAAGAGAAGATGGTACTTCAACAACCAATCTGAGCAAGTAGAAAAGCCCCTCATGGAAGCTTCTAAGGACGACCAAAGATTTGTTCAATACAATTTAGCAAAAAAAAAAAAAAAAGCCGATCAACTTCCACAGCAGAAACCACAAAGAAAAACTCCATCCGAAGCTAAACCACTAAAATAAAAAGCAAAGTAAGCAAAAGGTACAACAATCAAGCATTACAAAAAGAGTAAGAAACCGATCCAACCTCATAAAGCTTGTAAGGTACAACAATCCCCAGGCACAAAGTAAGCCAGAAAGGAGTGTAGAGGAGGAAGAAGAGCTCCCCCCACCTCTTGCTGGGGTTGGCAGCCAACCATGTATTGCCAGAACTGCATCCAACCACCGCCTCCCCTGAGTCAATATGATAAAGATGACACTTTTCAGTAAGGAAAGATATACAGACCATGATGAGATAAAGAGAGAGAGCAGGGAGAGGAAGAGTGTAGTGGTAGGAGGGTAATATATATGCATAAAAGATGAGAGAGGGAGCAGAAAGAAGGAGCTTACCAGCCATGGCTTGTTTCATTTAGACCCGGTAATCAGTCGACCTGGTAATCAGTAGCAGATCTCGGGGGGATGACGAAGACAGTTGCATAGTTTCGGAGGTGAGTTCAGTGAAAGGCGTGAAACTCCCTAGACCGTCCGATGATATGGACGGCTAGATTGTATTCTACGTCATTTTTCCACCTCCCAACTCGTGTTTCGCGATTTTTATTATCGTTGGGTTTAAATGTTCTGTTTTATTTTATATGATTTGTTTGTTCGGCAATTCTAATAGTTTGATAATTTTCGTTTTTATCTTGAGTTCGGGGGCGGGGTTGCTGCCCCGTGAATTAGTCTTATCTTCGAGTTAAAAAGTTCCGTGGGTTCAACTATACCCTTGTTGCGTAAAAAAATCATGCGAGTAGAGAATAAAATATCACAAATGAGAAATAAGCATTTAAGATTTTTATACGGTTTTTTAGGGTTTAATTTGAATTCTTGAGTCAGTACACAATGGCTTTATAAGCACGAATTTATTATTTATTTTTATTTTTATATTATACACAAAATAGCAAATTTTGTTATCTTTAAATAAATTTGCCTTTAATAACCTTGACTCTAATGCCCTGGTACGATTCTTTCTAACGTTCGAATTTTCAAAATAACTTCACCACTATACCCAAAGTATCAAAAAATTATAAGATAGCAAGTTTTGCCTCGTTCATATGTCTCAAAGAGCTTCAAATTATTTTCAGAGCGAATGAACTAGACCATTTTGGATTGGTTCAGAACAAATAAATGTTAAACTGGGTCAGATGGAGTCTGCAAGCTCAAATTTCTATCCTTGTGTGTGGTATTCTAGATGGTGGTGTACGCATGCTTCACGAAATGCTGGGTGCATAAGGATGCAAGTGGCGTGCGGTGTGCCAACTTGAATTTGGGTCAAGTGGGTTGTCGACGTCATCTGGCTTTGCGGTCACAGTCTAGGTAAGTTTGGATCCAATCAGATTGTTAGACAACGGGATGTAGTCGTAGACATGATAGAATAAATGGGCCCAATAGATCCACTTAGGTTGGTGGTGCAGTGGCGACTTTGGAGGCTCCGGCGATAGCTTTCCTATCGGCGGATACTAGCAAAGATCAATCAGATCCGTAGATCTCCAACTGGTGAGACATTTGGAGGTGTTCTAACGATATTCGACAGCGCTGAGGGGTGACAATGACGGTGAAAAGTTCCGGCGAAACTGGTTTTCGAGTTGTATCTATCACTATTTTTCAGCGATAGTGGCGGCTTACTCTGGCGGGAATCGATTTGGATTTGTATCTTGAGACAAAGCCTTTCGATTGGAGTTAACGACATAGGCAAAGATGGCCTGGATTGACCGAACAGAGGTCAGGTAGATGGCAGCTTGTAAGTTCTCCCCAACTTTGGCGGGGGGCTTCTCTTTACTTTTCTGGTGACGACAGGCTTCTTCAGTAGGGTGGCAAGGCACGGGACAATAGAGAGATGTGTAGACTACAATCTTGGCATTTGGACTTAGCCTATAATGACGTCGGTTGGCTAACGGAAGGCTTCAAAGTCGGCCTCTTTCCCCTATTTCCTGCCCTGATTAAGTGATTCACAGTAAGATTCTAGTGATGTTGGGCTTCCTCAGCGATGGATCTCGGTTGTGTTGTGTCG
>JAVDBV010048112.1:0-17328 GCA_032619315.1 Piper longum | reverse complement strand
ATATATATATATATATATATATATATATATATATATATATATATATATATGTATGTATATGAGAATTACCAATATATACATGATCAGATTGATTTAAATTTTATATTGTATTTGAAGACGACTTTTTCCGAGGAAATAACGAGGAAGACAAAAGAGATGCGACAGAAATATTACATTGCTTTGACAAAAAGGTTTAGTCAAACTCCCCTGCATGTTTACCAAAAAATGATTTCAAATGCGGATCCCTTAATGATAAAAAATGGGCTCAAACTTCCCCTAGTACTGGGCTTGATTATGGATACAGATTAGCCCTCTCGTAATGGGCCGTCTAATCAGAGTATGTCCGTAGATGGGCTTTATAAAATGGGCAATACAAATTGCCTACGCGTGTATGGGCTTTTTTAATAAGAATATGGGCTTTGCTTTTCTTGTTTATCTTGTGGTGAAAATATCGCAAATTTTGTTGTATGTACAATCAAACTGTACATTCATCTCATTCCATCTTTTTGGGCAGACACTCTCTGTTGCTTGATTCCCCAACCCATCCAATTGGCGAGCTTCTTCGCTCATAAACGACGTGGACATCATTTGAGGCGTGTTTTAATAGACAAAAGATAGGACGATTTAAGCCGAAAGGCCGATTTATGATAAGACAGAGATATAGAGATAACAAAGCCACTATATATATATATATATATATATATATATATATATATATATATATATGTATATGTATATATGTTATACATTTACTGATTTTGCTTGGCTTTATTTGTTTCAGCACTCATCACCAGGTCAGAAGAGCCAGCCATAAACACGGTCCAAGATCACTAAAGTAAATGGTTAAAACTCTCATTTCATTTTTCTGCCTTAAAATGGTTAAAACTATGCATTAACGAACGCAAATTATAAAGTGGAGATTACTTAAAAAATATCTGTTTGTTAGTTCATGATTCAAGACTCAACGGGAAACGTCGACCCTCCTTATTAACAGCATCAAGATGTCGCTCGCTAGATTGAGCTAAATTAGGGGGCGTCAATTACGAAATCATTTTGCCGGGCTGCCACGAACATCAGAATTTAATTTCAGAACAATCTGGCGACGATTGTGATAGTTCCATATAACACGAATAGCATTGAAATTTAAGACAGCTGGCATGTAAGAACCGAATAAAATGTTGCTATTTAATAGAATATTTAACTCGCTTAGGATGGGGCCTACCAATCCCACCGACCAATCCTTTTTAGATCAACTTCCCATAAAAAGGATAAATACACTACTAATTAATTCCACTCGCAGCTTCGGCCATCTTCCACGTGTCACAGCGAGGCTTCACCTGCCAGTCAAACATTGCAGAAACTAACACAGAGCAGTTGAACCTTCAGATAATATAATCAAACCCATTATCCATTACCGGCATTTCTTCTATCGCAGGTTCTTGCGTTGCACCCTTTGTTCCCTGCACCTTCCATAACCGACCGAATCAGAAATTAGATTGTCGCAGGTAGTAAACACTTGTATAGGGAATAAGCCCGCCAGCACTTTGTTTGTGAGATAAATATGTGTTGAGTGATGAGGCCATGCGTTACCCAGCATGGCCATTTCTCGGTCTCTCTCTCTCTCTATATATATATATATATATATATATATATATATATACACAAGTTGAAGAGTGTGCCGCAGATATCACCGAGGTCTCAGTCCGAGCAGCAAGTGGTTTCCTTGTCTTGATTTTACAAGATTCTCTGAGCACAAATTTGAGAGGCATCTTTGTTCTCACCGTTGGTTCCCGCTGATATCTTCGCCGCCACCTTATCCTCTTATCTCAATTGTTCTCTGTGTTACAAGTTCTTTGACATTCATTCATATCCATCCTCTTCCTTCCCACTCCTATAAATATATTGATTCTTTCCCGTCATTCTTCATTCCTGGTTGGTTATAACCTCGCGAAGTCCTTTCTAGCAAGCGCTTCTTTCCTCTTTTGTCATACCTCTGATTCTAATTGTCCATTTACCTTTCATTCAATATGGCCCCTCCTAATGACGCAGTTGAAAGAGTTAACGTTTTGAGCAATAAAAGTATGGATCATGCAAAGAAATCCTTCGAGCTGATTGAAGGGAAACTATGGGTCAATGGGATCACATTGCTCTCTGATATTCCTGAAAATGTTAGCTTCACCCCCTTCTCTTCAATCTGTGCCAGCTCCAATGCCCCCCCATATCTGTTTCAACAAGCACTCTCTACATCACACAAGGGTGGTTTCCTCGGCTTCCACAAGGATACCCTATCCGATAGAATGTTCAACTCCTTGGGCAAGTTCACTGATAGGAACTTTGTTAGCATCTTTAGGTTCAAAACATGGTGGTCTACCATGTGGGTCGGTAGTAGCGGGTCTGATCTCCAGATGGAGTCCCAATGGGCACTCTTGGAGGTCCCCGAGATAGGCAGCTATGTCCTCATACTACCCGTGGTGGAGGGCAGTTTCAGGTCTGCTCTCCACCCGGGCTCCAATGGCCATGTCATGATATGTGCCGAGAGTGGCTCTACCAAAGTGCTCGCCTCCTCCTTCACCTCCATTGCTTATGTCCATGTCTGTGACAACCCCTACAACTTAATGAAAGAGGCTTATACTACTGTTAGGGTCCATCTCGACACATTTAGGCTCATCGAAGAGAAGTTGGCCCCTCCTCTCGTTGACAAGTTCGGTTGGTGCACTTGGGACGCTTTCTATCTCACCGTGGATCCGGTTGGTGTCTGGCATGGAATCAAGGAGTTCGCCGATGGAGGTGTGGCTCCTAGATTCCTCATAATCGACGATGGTTGGCAGAGCATTAGCATAGATGGGGAGAATCCAATGGAAGACGCCAAGAATCTCGTCTTGGGTGGTACCCAGATGACTGCCAGGCTCTACAGATTCGAAGAATGCGACAAGTTCAAGAACTACAAACAAGGCACCATGTTGGCCACCGACGCGCCTGGCTTCGATCCCAAGAGGCCCAAGATGCTCATAGCCAAGGCTATTGAGGTGGAACATGCAGAGAAGGCTCGGGACAAGGCAGCCGCTGCCGGTGTCACCGATCTAACCCTTTATGAGTCGGCTCTGACAATGTTGAAACAGGAATTGGAAGACATGATCAATAGTGGGCAGGGAAATGACGCGTCTAAGGTCGAAAGCCGGCCAGGGTGCTCAAATTGCAACTGTTCAAAATCTGGATTGAGTGGGATGAAGGCTTTTACAAAGGATTTGAGATCGAGATTCAAAGGGTTGGACGATGTTTACGTTTGGCACGCTCTAGCAGGGGCATGGGGTGGGGTTAGGCCGGGTGTCACCCATCTCGATGCAAAGGTGAGACCGGTGACAATATCACCGGGTCTGGATGGGACCATGACTGACCTCGCCGTGGTAAAGATCGTCGAAGGTGGTATCGGTCTTGTGCATCCAACCCAAGCTGATGATCTGTATGATTCCATGCATTCATGTCTGGCAGAGTCTGGAATCACGGGAGTCAAAGTGGACGTCATACACGTAAGTTTGTGATTTAATGTCATTATCAATGTCATGTATAACTGTTTTTGTGTGATATAATGTATATATGCAAACGTGGCATGGCGAGTGTTAATATGTTTATGTGCCTTGCGTTTTGGTCAGACCCTAGAATACGTGTGTGAAGAGTATGGAGGACGGGTGGAGCTGGCCAAGGCATACTACGATGGGATCAGCAAGTCCTTGGCAAAGAACTTCAATGGCACTGGGCTAATTTCCAGTATGGAACAATGTAACGACTTCTTCTTTCTTGGTACCAAGCAGATATCAATGGGTCGCGTTGGTAAGTAGACTAGTTTACATCTTATCATGTATTATTAACACAAAATAACATGGAGTGAGTTGATATATGTATACTGATTTTTCTTTGTATATCCCAGGGGATGATTTCTGGTTTCAAGATCCAAATGGAGATCCAATGGGGGTGTACTGGTTGCAAGGGGTGCATATGATCCACTGTGCTTTTAACAGCATGTGGATGGGCCAGATCATACAGCCCGATTGGGACATGTTCCAGTCGGACCATCTATGTGCCAAGTTCCATGCCGGATCCCGTGCTATTTGTGGTGGCCCTGTTTATGTAAGTGACTCGGTTGGAGGCCATGACTTTGAGCTCATTAAGAAGCTAGTTTATCCAGATGGAACCATCCCCAAATGCCAACACTTCGCCCTTCCCACTAGGGACTGCCTGTTCAAGAACCCTTTGTTTGATAGCCAGACCATTCTCAAGATTTGGAACTTAAACAAGGTACTCCTGATTAACAAGCTTCTTTAACTAGTTATATAGCCCATTTCAATCATCTTGCAACTCATTTAGTTTACCGATTAAGATTTTTTGCTTTCTATCTCGCAGTTTGGAGGAGTGGTTGGAGCATTCAATTGCCAGGGAGCTGGATGGGATCCAAAGGAGCAGAGAATAAAAGGTTACTCCCAATGTTACAAGTCCATGAATGGATGGGTTCATGTCACGGACGTGGAATGGGACCAAGAAAAAGAAACAACGGAAATGGGGAAAGCTGAGGAGTATGCAGTCTATCTAACCGAAGCCGGGAATCTATTCCTGACAACACCAAGTTCAGACCCAGTCCCCATAACCGTGCAACCATCCAATTTCGAGCTATTCAACTTCGTACCCATCAAGAAGCTCGGTCCGCAAGGTGTCAAGTTTGCACCCATTGGGCTTGTCAACATGTTCAACAGCGTGGGGACTCTCCAACAGGTGGAGTACAGTGAGGATGAGGTGAAAATGAAGGTGAAGGGCGGTGGGAAGTTGTTGGCGTTCGCAAGTGCCAAACCCAAGTTGGCGATTGTGGATGGGGTTGAGGTGGGGTTCGAGTGGGCAGCGGCTGATGGAAAGCTGACCACAGATGTTCCATGGGTCGAAGAAGCATCCGGAGTGAGTGGTGTGGGCTTCTCCTTCTAATAGTTTGGATGGTTTGTGTGGTAGGCTAGATCAGGCGACTGTTCCATTTTGTTAACCATGTTTAAGTTGCGAGTAATAAGTTTGTATTGTATCAATTATCATATTGCAGCAAGTGTTATCATATTAATGTTATCTTTTTTGTCCCATTTTCTCATACGGTTGTAATACTGATGTGCGTGTTTGGAAGGAACTTATTATCTTGTATGTTTGTTTGTTATTTGTCCCGGACGTAGATGAACGATTTTTTTTGCAACTATACCCGAGTTTTATTATACGCACTTCTTATCATACCTATAATGCTAATTATGTCTTGATCATCATATCATGACGCCTATTTTCCGTGAAACAGATGGTTATATGTATTGGATAATTTAGCGGCTATGGATGTTACGATTCAACGGGCTGATCATCAACACCATTTTTGCATCAAACAAAAAATACAAAGAAGGATTTTCGTCAAACACGCAATTAATCTAATATTCTAGACAGATTGCTTCGCTTGGAACGCGTTTGTAAAAACAGGTGCTTGCAGAGGTCTAAATAGGACAAAAGGAGTCATCAACAAGCCCAACCGACGTTTCAAGCGACGGTTGAAAGCTGGGTCGGTTAGTTGAAACTAGGATAAGCCATTGATCGACAAGGATTAAAGACAAAAGTCCTGACCAGATGCCGGGGGAATGCTCATACATGTGTGTTTGAGCTTCTCAAATACTCAAATGCGTTAAAAAAAAATGCTCAACCTTATTAATACTTCAAATAATGGTAGTTGTCCAGAAAGCTTGTATTTTTTTACATGTCTGATTATTAACGTTTATAAAGACCTTGTTACTTCAAGACTCATGATTAACTGTAAAAATATGACATTACCCAATAAAAGGTTGAGCAAATGGGTTAAAGCACACAGAAGAATGCATGAGGTAATTGTCGATATTTGATATCAACTAATGCTACTATGCCATAAATATATTTGTATCAACATCTTAGCTTCTTAAGAACCCCATCTTCTCGGTCCAATTCCTACACTCATTATACCTGCTGAATACTGGTAAAATCAAAGAGAGTATGCAAGCATCAGCAAACAAAACATTTCAAAAGATCATTATGGCAACATAAATCAGGAATTTAAAAATCTAAAAGATCGTCAGCCATATATACATATACACTTCCTGTCGTTAAAAATAATCAGCTCCTATTTATGGAAAGACAACTGCTAACAAAACCTTTCCATCTTGAATTTAAAATTAATCCACCAATGCTAGTTTGCCGCCTACTGTAATCTGAGGCCACCGAAGCGATGTATTCTCACGGGAAGACTTCATATCGGATATACATAGTTTCAGCTCACTGAGATGTTGACAATTGTAAATGTACAACAAAGGATGCTTCAATGCCCTGCTCATTTTACTCCAAAGGGAAGAAACAATCTAACACTATAATTTACATGCGCTTCAAAATGCTTCTACAATTGCCGGTAGAAGAGAACATAAGCTTGATCATGCAAAACCTTATTGAGGCCTATTGCAACAACATATGCATCATCATACCGCAACCACTGACCATTGGAGCATCTTGCATCAGCTGTATAATGACCTTTAGAAGGTTCTCTTCCATGATGGGTTATAGTGGCTACAAGTTCATATTTACGCTTCTGTTAAAAAGCACATAGCAAACAAATCAAATTTCGAACTTGGACCAATGTTGAAATAAAATAAAGTAAACCAGTGGTATCTAAAAGCCTAACAATAAACATGAACAAAAAACAGGAAATAACAATAACAGGAAAAAATTCACATGGAAATAACTAAGACAACATAATAATCTGCTAGTGAATTTGATGTCAGATACTGACCTCTACAGGAGATACAAATAACTCACGGCCCAGAATCATTTCAAGAGGGAACCGAATAGGTTTAAGAAGTTTAGTGCTTCCTTTAGTTCCATAACCAAAGCGCATCAAGTGCAATATCATCACTTTGGGAAGTGTTTGTATCTTCACAGACTTGCTAGCATCCACCAGCCCAGCCTGCAAGCCACAAATGATTGCATGTGAGGAGTACTGCCAATGTGACATACCAATAAAATTGTCTAAGAGAATTTCATAGTGTAAGAAAGAGAAACATGGTTTGTTAGTTCATGTACAATGCAATTTCTAGCTAAACAGCATTATGCACCTTTGATTTGAAAACATGAAAAGATCATTAGCAACTAAAAATAATCAATTAATCAAGCTTAGAATGACAATTCAGGTGATATATCAAGCTTTGCTTCATTCTCAAAGCAAACAAACAGAGACCTATTAGCAAATCCCATAACAAGGTAACATAATTCTTAACAACATACCTTTCCAGCAGAAGCTCTATAACCTTCTAAGGTTTCTGGAGAAGAGAACAGTCGAAGAGCATCTTCAATGGTATGAACAATTTCCGGGAAAATGTCAAGGTGAAGTAGAAGATACGGCTGAACCGAGGCAGAGGGTTTATTACCTGTATAAAAATTTTGATCTAAATTGCTTAAGTTCGTTAAAACAACCAACCCTTAAAAAGATTGCTGAAGTAAATATCACATTACAATGATGAAAGCAAGAATGAGGAAGCAGCACAAACATCTTACAAGTAATTACCTTTTGCCTTGACAACGCTTCTCAACTGTCCTCCAAAAATGTCACTCAGCTCCGAAGGAACAAAACTTTGGGTCCTTGTTATGGCGGATTTGTTCTTTGGACCAACAGTTTCCCATCCATCATCTTCCATAGAATATATTGAAGACAATCCACCATTATTGGCGATTGGAGTTTGACCTTCAAGCTTCAACAACTCATCATGCATTTGATCCATCACAAAACTCAAAAATTCTTGTGCATCTTCTTGTCTGGGAAGAAAGAAGCATATTCAAGCTTTAAAGAATTAAATGAATATATACCCAAGTAGTCAAACTAACATAATAAAAAAAATAAAAACTCTAACCTTGGCCTTCCTGACATACTGGTTGATAAGTCAGGGGTAAATTTTCTCAGAACAAAGTCAAACATTGTAGGAGAAAATGGCATTCCGTTCTGAAGAGCAGCTGGTCCATTTCTCTTCAAACTTGAACCAGAAGGCATGTCAAAATTAGCGATAAACTCAACAAAAGCACTCAATGTTGGATAACCAGCCTGAAAAAATTCATTACATAAGGAGTAGGCACCAAAACTATGCACACAAATAAATACGTAATTTGAAGAACATTAAATAGAAATATAATACAATCTCAGACATACCTTTGCTGGACCACGTGTTCTTAGCCCTTCTAATAATCGTACAAACGGAGAACATGCAAGAAGGGCCTGCAAGGTGGCATTAAGGAAACAAAGATTTCCACCATTTATAAGGCCCCTTGGAAGTAGCACTTTTGCAATTGAATCATCACGAAGTATGTCTTTTTTACTCTCCTTCTTAGAAAGAAGAACAGGTAAATTCTCCACCAGTACCCCATTAATAAGTAAATCATCTATCACAGGAGAGCAGGGCTTTATAGACTGTCTAGAACAACTGCCATCATCAGCACCTAAAATAAGTGACTCCATATCAGCAGAAGGAACCTTTACATTTTTTTCTAAAACCTTGGGAGTTCCATTTGCTTTCAAAGGCTCTGAAAGACCAGACAAGCTATGATTCTTTGACGCCTTATCTTTCTCATCTTTTTTATCAATAGCAGCTAACAAAGTTTCTTGAGCCTTCAACCGACATGGCACATTCGCAGAAAGTCCACCACCCAATGAACTCACAGTTGCATAATCCAGAGAACCAAATCGCAATTGAGATTTTTCTGAGGGGGCTGCAACTTCTTGACGATATATGCTTTCAGGTTTAGTGAGCAAACCACATTCCACCATCTAATATAGTGTGTAACAAAATTTTAAAAGTAAAAATAAAAATCAAAACAAATGACTATAACAATATAACAATACATGTAATGACAATGTACCCCTAAAATATGGAATAATATCATCAATGTCGTCACCAACCCAACACCACCCCTCCCCTCCCTCTTGAACCAGCAAATATGCTGCCAAAGAGTTTACAGCTTTCTACGCACATCAATCACCATGAAGTATTTATTTTCCACAGGTGTTATGCCATTTAATGTCAAAAGAATATATTGCTTATGCAAAATCCATTTTGGCATCCTCAGTCTAGCATGGAATAATGATGAAGATAAGAATGTGATGTACATAACAGAAGACATCACTGCAAGAAGAGTAACATCACAAAGATAAAAACAACTCCAACAGTAAGAAGATAGAACAAACAAACATTATTGACTTAATGTAGGAGTGTAAATTACATCAGTGAAGAAGCTAAGATAAAGTTCTCTGCACGCTAACTTTTGATAAACTAACTCTGCAAAAATTTTAGCTGCACTTACAGTAGTATAATCCAAAGAGCCAAACTGAATCTCATTTTTTTCCAGAGGTCTACTAACATCTACTGCAGCTTTCCGAAAGCGTGAATGACTCTCAACCTTGTTAATAGAGCCATTATCCAGAACCTAATTAAACAAAAACATTTGAATATTTTAAGACCAACGAAAAGAAGACAATAATTTATGCCAAAAAAAAGCCTACTTCTTAGACATGTACGAAATGAAAATAATAACAACAATATAATATATACACTAAAATTGTTATTTTATTTTAAAAGGAAATTAAATGCATAATTTTTTCGTTCACTATTATTTCATTAGGGTATGTTTGGTTGGCACTAAAGTAATGTGAATGACATGAAAATTTTAAAATAGTCAACCTTACTAAGAGTAGTCTCATTCAATATACTAAAAGTAATATTGAGTTAATTACCAAGTGGGATCACGAAATAATCATGATGACTTTCATATGGGTCACTCATGTCATCTCTCGTGTGCAATTAATTTGCCCCTTTTTCCTTATCTCATGGGGATAAAAATTTTTACATATGGGAGAGCACGTGGGTGACCAACTTCAAGGTAGTGTATTAATTTTTTTATAGAATATATTAGATATATACTACTTTTAGTCATGTTGAATATTTAAAATATTCATGTCATTTACATTTGTTCATGCAAACCAAACAGAACCCTAGCCATAAATTAAATCATTTCAACTATATTAATTAATGTTACGTGAAAGGAGCATATTGCTCTTCTACTATCAATTGTGCGATAAAGTGTGCACCAATAGCATATTAGAATAACAGAATTTCGTACCAAATTAGTCAGGAAATAACGCTGAAATATTGTCAACAATTAATAACAAATCCGAAATGTCTTACCTTTGATGGTTGTGGAAGCATCTCTGACCCACACAGAACCTCAATTTTCTGAAAATAGATTGACAATAATACTAGGTTACGATGTGCATTAGTAATGACATCAGCTAAAGAATAAAAAAATTTATTTTTATTTCTATTCAATTGAAAGCTCTACACAGCTGGGATGTAGCATAATAAAGGAGCAAAGACTTTATAGGACTTTGTCTCCTCATAACTTAGCATTTAAAGGTTGAAGAGAGTTAAATCTTAAACTCAGAATTTCAAATACTGTGAAGCATTTGGAAGAAGATGGATAGCCAATAACAATCAGCATATTAGCAGAGCTTCATGATCTTTACACATCAAATCTATGCCCATGAGCACATATAACAAGCCAAAATGTGCAGAGAAGCAGCCATCATCATCACAATCACAAAACAAGAATCCTGTCCATAATACCACCGAAACATCAACTATGGCATCACCAGACCAGGAACTTGTACATACTTCTAAGTTTCCTCCATCCATATAGTTTTATCCTTCATCTACTTTCTTGGTCTAAAATAGGGCACTGTGCATTTCAGTATCTTTCCAACATGATATCTTTCATATTGCAAAAGAGCACTTCAGTTTTTGAATAATTAAAAAATGCCCTTCTTCTTACTGGTCAGCAGACAGAGGGTGACTAGCCACATACAAGCGTTTTAAATTACACTTACTGCATCCACAAATAGTGCTTCACAACAAGCTAATCATTAGTGCCTAACATCAATGATTTCGTCTTGATAGCAGGCCCGATGGCATAAATCTGAAGACTGCTGTCCAAGTATCCACTTCAAGTACCCCACCGATGTCAAAATACTAGCCTTTAGTAACTAGCAACATCCTCTCAATACGCATGGGCAACCCAAGCTAAATATGTCATCAAACTAGTACATTCTAACCTAAGACGCATACTTACCTTCTAAAACCAAGTACAGACTATTTAAAATTAGATTTTTTTTACCGTATAAACTCATAATTCTTGCCAACCAACTCCTACCAGAATCATCATCTGAATTCGAATAAAAAACCCGAGCAAACAATTCCATTAAAGTAATGCATTCTAACCTAACTTGCATCCTTACCTTCTACAAGCCAACTAGATACAATCCATGATTACAATTTTCTTTTAACTTATCAACTGATATTTCCTGCCAACCAACTCCCGAATACTGTAAATTATACTTAACGGGTAATAATATCAAACCCTTGTACCACCAAATTTTTCACCAAAAAAAAAAGAACCCGGTACAAATAAGCTCTAGATGCGAACCCCCTAATGTCCGTACTTTAAAAGCAGAATCATCTAAAAAAAAACGCATACATACATTATATATAGCCGGTTGCTTTAAATCTGTAACCAGATTGGAAGAAATATCGGAAGAAATGTAGCACTTTTATGCAGCAATTGGGACGACCAATCGCCTAGCCGGTAGCAACCAACAGCCCAGAAAAATAGGAGAAACAAAAAGGCACAGAGGCGGCGGCGGTCCGGCACGCGTCAGTTGCAGTGGCCGGCGGCAGTCGAGAGAAGCAGAGGGCGGCGCCTTGGGAGAGATCAGAGGATCAGGGAACTAGAGACGGGCGGCAGATATGGCCGGCGTCGGTATCGATGCCGGCGCCGGCGGAGAACGGCGACGGCAGCGGCGGCGGTGAAGGGCGTCGAAGCGGTTGGGGGGTGGGGTCGGGGAAGAAGGCGAAGCGGTGTGGGAAACAACTCGTCCCAAAAAAAAAGAAGACTAGGCCCATTAACAGGCCCATTGAGGATTTCGTAGTGGGCTCGGTTTAATTGCATAAATAGACTAATTTCGAGTAACATTTGATTGAATTTGGAAACAATCATCTTGGGCGTATATATGTGGTTACAAGTCACATTCAGATTGATATAAAATGAACTCGTTCGATGCTTCACAAGTAATTTAACCTCTGCCAAATTTGTTTAAATGCATCTACATGATTTCAAAGCGGCTCTGTATGAGTTATATTTAAATGCACAATGATATCAAATTTTCCATGTATTAATTATTAATTAATCCAAGAATGATATATTATTTTGTTTCTTCTAGAATAGAAGTGATAAGTGTGATCTCCCTGCCCAGGAAGTAACTGCAAGATACAAAGATTGATTCAAGAATCAAAGCAAGGATATATTGAACGTCTCAACTAGCTATTGGCCGAGGGGGTGAGCCATGCATGTGAGTGGGAAGCCCCAAGGAAAGCCATCCCTTCCTTACCTCGGTTGGCCTTCTTTGGCGCAAAGGTTGGAACAGATCCCTCCTTTATTTGTATACAACAAACATGCACGCCCTCTGTTCCAACCCATCACGAATATATCCATCGGACGCAAAAGAGTGTAGTAACACCAAATCGTTCTATCAGAAGCCATGCCGCCGTCAATCTTCCATTCTGATTCTGATGGCGAGCCATCCACCTCCACCCACAGAAGGCTATTTGGGCGTGAAAGACCCACAGAAGTGGACGAGGTAAGGACTCCATCATTTTCATGCATGCATGTATTCGATTATAAATTTGTCTCCACCATTCAAATATCGCCTATATATCGTTTGTTAAGTAATATGAACGAGTTGTTGATCCATTGGGTTATTGTCATTATTTGTTTTGAATGCAGTGGCGGATGTGATCCTGTGGAGGAACAAGAACTGGTCCGCAGCCATTCTAGCCCTAGTTACCGTCATCTGGTTTCTCTTCGAGGTGGTGGAGTACCCTTTTCTTACACTTTTATGTCATATCTCCATGACGGCCATGCTCCTGGTCTTCATATGGTCCAACGGCGCGGCCATCTTGAACAGGTAACTCTTTTATTCTTTCTAGCACATACTCATGCATCTTGCCCAAATAATCAGAAAACCAATCTTTAGGCAGATGAGATATATTTATATGTATATGATGTTAGCGTACTAAAATGAAGGAGATATATTTGTATGGTCAGGACTCCGCCCACAATACCAGAGGTCATCTTGTCGGAGGCCGCCTTCCGAGAAGTCTCTCGAACTGTTCATGCCGAGCTCAACCGCACGGTCCTAGCACTTTATGACATAGCGTGTGGAAAGGATCTGACCATGTTCATTTTGGTATTGAACCCTACTATAACTTCTAGACTAAGATTTGTCATCTATGGTGTATTATGTATTTATTTTTAAAAAAAAACAGCAACTGATTATGCATATTTTTGGTTCAAATCGAAGGCAATCGGCTCACTCTGGATTATGTCGGTGGTGGGAAGCTACTTTAGCTCTTTAAGCCTTCTTTACATGTGTAAGGAGCCAGCCGTTTGGTTTTCAATTGCATGAATAATGATATCTTTTTTAACACCACGTATTACGTATCTGGGAACAAGGCAATGCTTAAGTAATGCCTGTATTATGTTTGAGCAGGTTTTGTGGGAGCCCTTACGATACCAGTGCTTTATGATAAGTACGCGGAAAGTGTGGACGATCTGGTGCACAAAGGCTGCCGGGATGTGAACAAAGTGTACCGAAAGTTTGATTCCAAGGTGCTGAACAAGATACCTAGGGCGGGTGAGAAGAAGAAATAAAGATCATTTGATTCCTCGAAGCTGGTTGACGATGACATGCCATTAGACGTTGGAGCTTGATAATCCGGTATAAAATTAATGTGGAAAAAATTATGAGTAACGTGTATTTGAGAGAACATGATCTACTTTGCATTTGTTTTTCTACAATATATAATTTATTTGTTGTATTAGGATTATCCTAAATATTGATATGAGAATCTCCTACTTTTCACTGCGTTAGCCGAGCCGCTGTTTTATCCAACTCCGGCTTGATTTCAAGTTGAACTTAGCCAAATTTTATATTTGATTGATTAAGCTCCCTATTTTCCAGCCAAGTTTATCTCACTGGCTTGATTTCGAGTCGAGCTTAATTAAATTTTGGCCAGCTCAGTCTTATGTCCCCTGTTTTCTCATATGTCCCCTGTTTTCCAACTATATATCAAGGCTTAGCTAGAAGACATTTAGTTGTTATTGACAGCTGGCATTGTTGATAAAATACAATTAAAAAATTATTAAGTTGCACTAATATTTTTTACAAATAGACTAATTTTATAATTATTAAACATATAATTACCTCAATTAACAAATTTTAATATAAATTTATTATTTAAAATTAAATAAACTATAAAACTATGAAAGCATCTAAACTATAAAAATTAATAGATATAAATTAATTGATATTTGTAGAAAAAATAAATAGCAAAAAATATCAAAATTTAGAATAATTCATGTGAAAAATGCAGTAATGGGAAATCATTAATCGAAAAATTGAATATCATATTTGTTTCATTAATGTCTAATGGACAAATATTCGTTGCATTTCTTCCAACTATTTGTATAATTCTTTTTTAAAGTTTTTTTTATCTACAAATTTATATAGCACAAGCAATAACTTACCAATGTAAAAAAAGCAATAAAAAGGAAAATTGAATAATCAAGTTACAATAAACCAAAAAATATAAAAAAAATAAATTAAACATAATAATATAATTGCCTAGTAATTTTTTTGTCACAATTATCTTTTTGAAAAAATATTTTACTTATCAAAAGTAAAAATATTTTGAGAAATATTACCAACATATTTATAAGTAGGAAATGGGAAATCTCAAAATGAAAATATTAGAAAGAGGAAACTTTAAAAATGAATGGTATATAATAAAAGATAAAAAATTAATAAAAGATTTAGATTATTGAATAAAAAATCTTAAAAATAAAAAATAAATGATATTAATATACTAAAGATGCGAATTACCTAATAATATAATTACATCATAGTTATTTGTGCTTTTTAAGACGGTTAAATCTTGAGGGAAAAAATTGTATGTATTAAAATAAGAAATATTTTGAAAGATATTTTTAGTTTATTTATAAGGAGGAGATGTGATACAACTCTTAAACAAAGGGTGCTACGAATAAAATGTACATCCCCTTAGGAGGGATGTATATATTACAAAAATAGAGTATACATTTTAAAAATGGTGCAATACCTTTCAAAAAATGGTGTATAATGTATAAAAATAATAATCAACTTGCAATAAACCCACACAAAAAAATAATAAAATTACCTTGTAGTTATTTATATTTTTAAGATGAAATTTTTTGGAGAAATTTTGTATTGATCAAAAGAATAAATATATTAATACATATTTTTGATATATTTTATAAGTAGATAAAATTTTATAAAACATAAAATAAAATTCTGGATAGGAAATATTCAAAAGAGAAAAATCTTAAAAAATGAGGTATAAATTATAAAAGATGAAACATTGACAAAGGAAATTAAATATTGAATAAAAAATCTCAAAAAATAGAAGATCAATGATATGAATAATAGAGAAATGGATATATAATAAAAAAGATAAATATTTTGCATAAGAAGGAAAACTAAATAGTTAATTATAAAAAAAAATTATCTCATGATTATTTATGGATTTTAAAAGTTGTATCTATTGGGAAAACAAATTATCGATCAAAATAAGAAATATTTTGGGAGTTATTATTGATATATGTTTAAGAATGACATGAGATATAATTGTTGGACAGGGGGTACGACAGAGAAAATGTGTAACCCCTTCATATGGATGCATATTATTTAAAAATATTGTGTATCGATAGAAAAAAGGTGTAAGACCTTTTAGAAAAATGTATGCCTTTTAGAGGAGTTGTACTCTCTAGAAGGCACTATTTAGAATAATTGTACTTTTTAGATGACCTCTCGTTATATTTAAATACGTGAAATCCCTTGTTTAATTATGAGAATACAACCCTTTAAAATTGACCACATGTTTTTAAATAGTTTAAATTTAACAAGGAATTTAGACAAATTTAGTGTAAATTTCTTTCCACTGTACTAATGGTAAAAGGGATTGTAAGATTAGATATGGCACTTTGGAAAAATAAAATAAAAGGTCAAATATGGTTGAGGGCTTAGTCTTATAGATTTGTAGAAGGTCTCATAAACATAGTTTGCCCGAGGACTAAACTAGAAACAAAAGTGATTCATGCACCAACATTTAAAAAAAAATGCAATGGTCATAATAATTACTAGCAATTGTGGGTATTGTTATCGCCTCTAACAAATCCTATTTTTTTATTTTAGGGTTGTTTAGTTAGCACGAAACTGTGTAAGAAAAAAAATTATTTAATAAAAAAATAGATATGCAATGATATGAAAATTTTAAATATTTTATTTATATTTTTAGATATAAAATAGAAAACCAAGTGTATGTTTAGTTGTCTTAAAATCACATGAAAGAAATCTAAAATATTGAGATAAAAATTTTATTTGTGTTGAATTGTCCAGAAATTTTGTTAAAAGAAATTTTATTTTCAGTTGTTTAGAAATTTTGTTAAGAGAAATTTTATATTCACTCAAAGCAAACCTATGTAAACATTTTATAAAGTAGAAATTTAGAGAAGTTTTTGGAGACATAAGTGTAATAGGGATTTTTAAAATTTTCATGTTATTTTATTTGATTGCATTTTTATTTTCTATGAAATTATTTTTTTATTTATATTATTTTTATGCTAATCAAAAGGACTGCGAGATGAAAATGAGATAATTTTTTCCTATATGTGTCTTTCAAAATTTCATTTATTTTTTTTATTTTTTGCAGAAAAAATTACTTTATAAATTTATTCGACTAAAAATAAAATTTCGTTTGAAATAATTTACTGACAGTCGTACACAAACCTTGTAACACCCCGATTTCGGTTCACTTAAGAACCGAATCAGAAATGTTACGATCGAGTCAAGACATGTTTAATATTATTAGTCAGTGAGACTCGATCCATAAATAGATCGAAGTAACCCTCTTGGTGTCATGAGAATGGAAGACATTGTCAATTATTTATAAAAACACAACAAATATAAATAAATGTAAGAAAGTAAATACTGCGTTGAGCTCAAGTGTGTGTAGCGTTTATCTGTCCTTCCACCAGAGTCGACTCAAGATTTGCAGACCTACATATATTATATGAAAAACATCAGTAACGAATGTTACTGGTCCGAAATATAAC
>JAVDBV010048111.1:0-22532 GCA_032619315.1 Piper longum | reverse complement strand
GGCCGGTGTGGGCGGCGCTGGGTGGAGCTCTGGTTGGGGAAGGTAGGTGGGTGGTCGGTGACGCCGAGGCGACCACTGGACGGCGGCGACGATGGTTGCCGGCGGTGGGATCGACGACGTGACCACAATGCCGCTCCACCCTAGTCACGGCGATCCAGCGTCGCGGCGGCCGGACGATGGCCGGGGCTGGTCGGGGCGGCACGTCGACCTTGGGCCGGTACTGGGCGGCGACAAGCGGCGGGCGGGCGGCGCTAGGCGGCGGCGGCGCATAGGGACGGTGGGTAGGGTTTGGGAAAGGGGGAAAACGTCGGGGAAAGAAAAGAGAAGCATGGTGGTAACTTCGTAAATACTACTTGACTCGACTCCGTTTCGAGTCAAAATAATTATTTACTCGCAATAAATTCTAAAAAAAATCTAAAAAAATTGGGAAAAATCCCATAAAATAAAACAACACACAAAATCAAAATGACATGCTCTATAACTGTCAACCCACCCAAACTACCTGTAACGCGTCCTAACGCGATAAACGGCCTAAAACTATTTCTACGGTCACAAAATAAAGAAATCTAAAACCATCAACTGTATACTCTCATATATTCTGATAACTCATTCTCTGCCCATTCCTGACGTTATCATCACATACTCGGGTACACATGACCCCTCATACCTCATACACGTGACCGGCATCGGCTGAGTACACGTGTTCTGAAATACACTCAACTCGAACCGACGGCTGAACCGATCAGCTAACGATTATAAAACCATGACTCGAATCACAGGTTTTACACAGCTTCTATCTTCTCAGGATCCATGACTACTCCTCCTTTGGATATAACATGTTCCAAGTAGCATATCTGTCATTTAGCAAACTCGCATTTTTCTTTCTTCAAAAAAAGGCTGTTGCTGCGAAGAATGTCAAAAGTGAGCCAAAGATGTTGTAGATGAGACTCCATGTCAGCACTAAATACCAAGATATCATAAAAAAAAACAATAATGAACTACCCTAAATGTTTATAAAAAATGCAATTCATTAGGGATTGAAAAGTCGAGGGAGCATTTGTCAAGCCAAATGACATGACAGTGAATTCGTAATGTCCCTTGTGAGTTTTAAAAGCAGTTTTATATACATCATTCTCGGTCATTCTAATTTGATGATATCCTGATCTGAGATCAAGCTTAGAAAACACAACAGTATTACATAATTCATCTAATAAGTCATCAATCAATGGTATTGGAAACTTATCTTTAATTGTTTGTTGATTTAGGGCTCTGTAGTCTATGCACATTCTCCATTTTTCATCTTTCTTTTTAACAAGCAATGCTTGTGTTGAGTAGGGACTTTGGTTGTGTCTGATAATTCCAGCTTGAAGTAACTTTGTGACTTGCCTATCCAATTTAGCCTTATGCAGTGGAGGGTAACGATAGGGTCTCAAGGCTACTGGTTGTGCTCCCTCCTTCATAGGTATGGTATGATCATGATCTCTAACTGGAGGAAGCCTCATTGGTTTGCTAAACAATTCTGCATAGCTGTTTAACAATGAAATGAGATCCTGATGATTATAATCAACTTCATTTGTCTCTTGATTATGAATCTGTATTAAGGCTATTATTTGTAATAACACTCGCTTTTTTTTTATGGTTGCTTTTAAAATTTTCTTGGAATCGACCATTTGCAATGGAAATTTTTTTGATCTTGTTAATAGCAGCTTCCTGCCCTCATAAGCGAAAGACATTTGTAGTTGAGAGAAGTCCTAGACAATACGTCCTAATGTCCTCAACCTTTGAACTCCCAAGACAATATCATACTCCTTAAGAGGTAGCAAATGGAAATCAACTGTAAGTTGAACTCCTTGAACTACGAATGTGACTTTTTTGCAAGTTCCTGGGCTCTGTAATCTTTCTCCATTAGCCACTATTACATCCAATGTACTTGTAGTTTCTGCTGATAGATTCAACTTAGCAACAAGTGTAGAGTCCAAGAAGTCATGAGTAGAACCTGAATCTACCAATATCTAAACTAGTTGCTTCTGAAGAACTCCTTGGAATTTCATAGTTTCAGGTGTAACCTATCCTGTAAATGCTTGTAGTGATAGTTTCAATAGATCTGTTTCATCCATTGATTGCTCATTTGAGTCTTTCTCAATCATAAGTTCTTCTTCTTTACATTCTTATAATTCCTCATATACGACTTCAATGGAAAATAATTTTTTACACTTGTGGCTAATGCTGAATTTTTCATCACAGTGGAAACAAAGTCCCTTTGCTTTCCTATCTACCATTTCCTCCACCGCAAGTCTTTTAACTGGTTCTTTCCTTGCTGAAGAAGAGTTAGGCTTATACTCTCCTCATCGAAACAAAGCCTTCCTTTCCTTCAACTTGGCTTCATATAATTTAGCAATTCCTAGGGCAGTACTAACAGAAGTTGGTTTTTGAGCTTGAACATCATATCTCAATGTAGTTTTTAACCCTCTTATAAAAAACTGATTTGCTGTTCAGAAGTAACATTCCCAGCCTTTGTAACCAACCTTATAAAGGTAGTATAATAGTCTTGAACTGATCTAGATTGCCTCTAATTTGATAGTTCCTCAAAAAAATCATCAAATTATGAAGTGTCGTACCTTGACAGAATCTCCTTTTTGAATTCCACCCAGGTTAACGCGCCCTTTGTTCATTCTTATTCAATTGATACCACAATTGAACTTCATCATCCAGATGATAAGAAATGATAGGAACCTTAACCTTTTTATTAATGTGATACAATTCAAAATATTGTTTGCACAAACCTAGCCAAATCACTGGATCTTCTTTTCCATTATACCTTTTGAATTTCAGTCACCCTATGTGAGTCATCAACCTGATTTACATTCTCATAAGCATTGAAGGGAACAACATCAGATCTGAATTCATTTCTCACGATATCATCAGAAACATCATGCATATTAGAAATCTCAATCCTAGTTAATCTGGTGTTCATAGAATTAATAGAATCCTGAACCACTTTAAGCACTTATGCGTATGCATCAATCGAATTATGTAATTTCACTTGTCTAATAGCTAAATTGGTAAAATATGGGAGTGTAGAATTTACCTCAGAATCTTTTTCAACCATTAGGTCTCTCATCGATCGAGCCTACTCTGATACCAATTTGTTGCATTCCTCAGGTTTGGGAAGCAATCTAGTGCTTGTGCTGACCACATCTCTATGAGAATTCATCATTTCAACTTGTAGTTAAGAATTGCTGGATAGAGATATGGATAAGGGAATAAGAATTCGAATTCAATAGAAGAAGTTGAGGAAGAGAGATAGAATAGAGGATGAGATAACATAGGAATGAAGGAGCAGAGGAGGGAGAGGAAGACGCAGGGAACAAGAAGATAAATTGGAGAAGATGTGTAATTTTTTCATTGCATAATTCTTGTACATCATTCTTTTTGTATCCCTTTTCTCACAATTCAGCAATTCATGTTCAACACTAATTCAAATTCAAGCAATTACACAAATGCTTTAAATTCAAAAGCTTCAACAACTTTTCCCGCCAAAATGCAACCGTGCCATTCAAAATTCCTCAGGTCTATAATAGTTGTCTTCTCCAGCTTGTTCAGTTGTCGGCGGCGAGATTTCCTCTTTTCCTTTGTCGATTACTTGATAGGTGATCTTATAAAGCGTGGTTTGTGATTTTTTCAAACTTTGAGTTTGTCTATGCTCGACCATTGCGGCAATCAACAACAAGAATGATGGATCGAGATCTTCGGTCATAGCCGATCAATCAAACTTCCATAGATCATCAGTTCCACCCGTTGATCAAGGCAAATCGCAGACTCCAAATGCCTTTCTGCAGTTCCTTGGTTGTATCATCTTGAACCTTCTCAATTTAATTCCTTTGTTCGAGCTATGGGGTATCCTTATCCTGTTCATGTTACTGCTCCACTCTTTGTTACTGTTCGTCTGAAAACAAATAATTTCGTGATGTGAGAGTCTCAAATCAAGAATTTGATAGAATCAGGATTCATAGATGGAACAATTCGATCTCCTCATATGCTTATTCCGGTGTCCGATTCACGTGATCAATTGGTTTTTGATCCTGATTTTTTGGCATGGAAATAAACTGATAGACTTATAAAAGGTTGGATTATCAGTACCTTGAGTGGAATTTTGTATCAAGTTATTGGATTAGACTCTGCTGCAGATGTTGGTTTGAATTAAAAAGAAAATTCATATAATCTACGATGGATAGGGAGCTAGCTTTGCATAATCAACTTCAAACTATACGAAGGGATAACTTTGATTCACTGGATATCTACTATTTAATCAATTTGTGATGAACTCACTGCTATCAGTAGATCATTACGTGAAGACCGTAAAGCTTTTTGGTTACTAAATGGCTTGGGCTTCAATTACCAGATGTTCACCACATTGACTCTTCGTCCACCTCTTCCACAGTATGGGGAAATTCTCTCAGTGCTTCAGAGCTACGAATATCGAATCTTGTTAGCTGATTCTCAGCCATCCCCTTCACAAGTGGCATTTGCATCCAATAAATCTGGAAAGAATAAATAGACTTTTACTTCAAAAAAGAGGGGATTCAATCCAAACAACGTTTCTTCAAACATTGCTAGTGATCTAGCTAAAAAGCTTGTTGTAGCATCCACTTCTTCTTCTTCTTCACCGGTGACAGTGAAACAGATTATTCGAACTGATGAAGAAATTTTGGAAGCATTCAAAATCTTCAAATCCATCTGTTATACCTGTCACAAACCAGGACATTCTGCTCCCAAATGTTTCAATAGGTTCAACAATGAGTTTTAGACTTCACCTCTGAAAGCTTTGAAAACAGAAAGAATGTTCAGCAAGCTCTTAGTGCCCTTCAGATTGATTCAGTTGACATCAGCCAATGGCTGCCAGACTAAGGTGTGCGTCTCTCAAAAGTCCCATAATCTTGATCTGTTTCACGATTATTATGCTTACAATGGAGCAGATGTGGTCATGATTGGAAATGGACAGAATTTGGAGATCAAACATATTGGTAAAGTTACTTTACACACGTCTTCTGGATCCATCACCTTGAACAATGTTTTACATGTCCTCGTTTAAAACAAAATTTGCTATCAATCAGCCTACTAAAATCTAATCTGAATTGTGATTTTAAGTTTGATCCACAAGGTTTTGTCGTCACGGACAGAAGTGGAATACTGATGTTCACCGGATCGAAGTCACAACATCTTTACAAGTTAAATCTCAGGAGTTGCGGCCTTTTTTCGAATCGACAACAGAAAGTTGGTGAATCTCTTTGGTACTGTAGACTAGGACATTGCTCAACAGAAGCTGTCAAGATTTGAAGAAAAAAGAGTTAATCACAATATAATCAGATTCTACTACTACAATTTGCAATACTCGTCAGTTGGCAAAATCTGTTAGACTGCCTTTTTTACACAAAACTCAACGTAGTGCAGCTCCCTTTGATAAAATTCATTGTGATCTCTGGGGAACAGCACCTATTTTGGCCACTGACAAGTCCAAACACTACGTATCGTTTGTTGACGATTGTACTTCCTTCATGTAGTATTACTCTCTGGTTAATAAATCTTATTTCTACGAAGTTTTCTTTTGACAGCTTTGTTCAAAGACAGTTTTCTTCTAAAATAAAACGTTTTCAAACAGATGGAGGGGGTGAGTTTATGTCGGATAGAATGAAAACATATCTTAAAGAAAATGGCATCTTACATCAGATATCTTGTCCGTCGACTCCTCTGCAAAATGGGAAGGCAGAGAGACAATATAGAAAAATTGTTGAAAGTTAGCCTTTCATAGCTTTTCCACAGCAATGTTTCCATTGAGTTTTGGAAGGAGAGTTATGAGACTGTACTACAAAACAAGGTATCACCCTACTTTGCATTACTTGGAAGACATCCAGATTATTCTGCATTGAGAGTTTTTGGTTGTCGATGCTTTCCTTGTCTTCGATCCTTCAGTTCCAACCAAGGTCATTACCGTGTGTATTTCTTGGATACAAGCCTGCCTACAAAGGTTATATTTGTTATCATCCTCCAAGCAAAAGAGTATACAATTTTTGATGAAAGCCTTTATCCCTATCAGGCAGTTGACAATAAATAGGTTTGATTTGTTTGCTAACCTAGGTATGACAACTTATATGGATTTTCTTCAAGTAGTGTGCTTTCCTTCAAAGGTCAATAGCGCCGCGCCCAATTGACAGCTTCTGTACAAAAAAATTCTTCCTCTGAATCTTCACAACCTTCAACTGAGTGTTCCATTAAAATACAACAATCAAACACTCAAACAACAGAAGCTGAAAACTTGTCGTCTTCTGCTGCTGGTCATGACTCTCGAAATGTAATGCTCCCAAGCAGTGATACATGCTCAACTCATCACATGACTACAAGGCTCAAAGGTGGAGTTGTGAAACCCAATCCTAAAAATGCTCTAGTTACAATGGGGATGATGTGTCAGACCCATCCAATGTCAAAGAGGCCTTAACACGTGAAGGATGGCTACAAGCTATGAAGGAAGAGTTACAAACATTAGAGGATAATGATCATGGGAGCTGGTACCAAAGGCTACAGACATGAATGCAATTGGTACAGAATGGGTATTCAAAGTGAAATACAATGCTGACAACTCAGTCGAGGGATTGAAGGCACGACTTGTAGCTAAGGGGTATAATCAACAAGAAGGGGTTGATTTTTCAGAGACCTTCTCTCCAGTTGTAAAGCTTCCTACTGTTAGAATGGTGCTATCCTTGGCAACTGTCCAAAAATGGAAAATTCGTCTGTTAGATGTCAAAAACGTATTCTTGAATGGGGCTCTTAAAGAGACTGTTTACATATCTCAACCATCAGGGTTCAAGAATTTCATTCATCCTCATCCATCACATTTGCAAACTTGAAAAAGCTTTATATGGTTTAAAACAGGCTCCACGAGCATGGTTCGACAGATTCATTGTCTTTCTTATGAGTCAGGGTTTTCTCTCAAGTAATGCTGTCTCTTTTCATTTTGTTTCTAAACAAGGTAATGATGTTCTTATTCTTCTCCTCTACGTTGATGACATGCTGATTATAGGGAGCTCTACAGACCTCTTCGATGGTTTTATTCAGAAACTGAAAACCGTGTTTTCCATGAAAGATATAGGGCAAATACATTACTTCCTGAGTATACAAATCCAAACAATGGATATTGGCCCTTTATTTTTTTTCTAAATAGTAAGCACTGCTAGATATGGTCAAAGATGGCCAAGTCCAGGTGCATGTGATCGAATCTAGATGTTGCGACCTGATCTGGCCCGACTAGTTACCTATGGCCATCTTGGCCATCCATTTAGTGGTAGAGGGTTCCTGAGTATAGGACACCAGTATAATTGATCATATATATAATACAAATGTGATGTCGATAGACGTCCATATTTCAACAATCAAGCCGGGACCTAATCAACTGCTCCTGACATGTCCTTGCATGCCACCAACTGGAGCAACTCCCATATTCAATGTCAATACGAAATATCTCCGGGAAGAAGACAACTTTGTACTTGGATGATTGATCCCTACCTTACCTTATCTAAGATTCAACACCTCAACCATCGTCAATGATATTTTTTTCTAGACGTGTAGCGCATAAATCCTCCCAGTTGTCTATATTTAGAAAAACCAAGTTTCTATCAGAGCTCCTGCCTCTGATCAACACTAGTTTGAGATGATCTGCATTTTAAACATAAACATCAGATTTGTGGTGGAAGTGGCTTCTCGAGGAGGACATAATGTTTAATACCATTTGTCCACGCAGCACACATCTGAGACAGATCCTAACGCAAGTGGGTTCCAAATAGAAAACGCTGGCTCCGAGATCTTATCTTTTCCAACGACTTGATCCGTGGGAGTTGTTGTCTTTTGCCACCTTCAAATACTTTTTTATATGCTTATGGGGAAAAAACATTGTTTCTTTTATGTGGTAGTACAAATCTCACGTGGAGCCCACCCTTCGCCAAGTCCAACCTTGCCGACAGCCCTATCCGCGTGCCAAAACTGGCTCCTCTCTTCCGGGTCCGGCTGGCCGGTACCCGGTGATCAAATTTATTTCCGCCTATTTTGTTTTTCTGGATATTTTTCAGCGAAAACACAATCTCAATGTTTCATTCGAAATTATATGCAAGTAGAATGCTGATGATAGAAAATCATGACCACTTTAAATCAATTATTTGATTCCGAGAAATCCAAAGTTTTTTGAGTGTTTCTTTACAAATCATTAAATAAAAATACATTTATTTTTTGTCAAATAGCAATTAAAGTATACATTTTTACAAAGATAATAGCTATAGAAATGAAAAAAACGAACCGACAATGCAAAGGGAAATTATTAGTTACCTTAATATATGTATAATAAAGAATTATCAACTTTAATTTTGAAAAAAAATTACCATTTAATAATTAAAAGATGCATTATTTACTATTTAATGGTACTCTTTAACAATTTTACGATTCAATGTTATTTTTAAATTTAAAGTTATAGGGTTTTGGATTGAGATTTGGGTAGAAGTGCAGGTTGAATTATGAAGTAATTAAAAAAAGATGAGCTTGGGTAAGGTACTAATAGTTTGATTTATTTTTTTAACGGTAAAAATATATAAGATAAATATTAATTATTAAATAGTAAATTCCACAAATATTATTTTTAAATTATATATGAAATTAATTATACAACGTATAATTTTCAATACAAATAATGAATATCTAGCTATTTAACTCTAATACAAATATTTATTTTCAGAATACAATAGTTATATATAAAAATTAAAATCAATTATATAAAATAAGAATTAATCTTAATAAGGGTGTATTTATAAGTAATTTTTTTAAATTTTAATATTTGAATAAAATTATCAACCTTTTAAGATTGTTGAATTAGGTAAAACTATACTTTGATTATTACCAACAATAAACAATAATAAATAACTAATTAAATACAAAAATTATTGAATATCTATTTTAAATAATATAATTTTTAAATTATAAGTCTTAAATTTTGGTAAAATTAATGTTTTTTTAATTTTTTTCTAATAAATATTAACATTAAATATTTAAATTAAGTAATTATTAGTGGATCCAGAAAGCTATTGTTGAGCCTAACCCCCTCTCCCCTTTTAACCCCCCGAAAAAAGAAAAACGAAAAGTATTATATCCAAATTTAAATTTATTTATTTTTTTATCTAATTCATAATTTAACGCATCCCTCCGTCCAAACCAACCTTAATTCTATCGTCAAGGGCCGTCCCTTTATCCAAACGAACTTCAATTATATCTTCAAGGACATTGATGACTTAAAATTTAAAAGTATCTATGTTAAATCGTAAAACTATTAAAAAAAGTGCATCATGAGATCATGCTAAATTCATGGTTAAGTAATTTAAACCGGAAATGGACAACTAATCCGGAATGCGGGAATGACAGGTTGATAGATGGAGGAGGCCCCAATCAATTCCCCAACGGCCATCGGCCGCCCATTTTAATTCCCCCCCTCCCCCCCCCAACCCGTCGCTTTCAACATATCCAATCAACTCCAAAGTCAAACCCCGCTTGAAGGTATTCCCGACTTCTCCGGTGGTCGGGCCCACCGACAATTCAAACCAAACCAAGAGTAACCCCACCCCGAGCTCAAATCGAGGCGCGCCAACTCTGCCCCACCCCCCGACTTCCCTGCCAACCGAAATGGACGCCCCGCTAATGTCGGAGTCCGGCGACGCCCCGCCGGCCGGCCGCCGCAGGCCGCCGCCGAACCCCCTCCGCTCCCGCTCCGGCGCCATTGCCTTCGGTAACAACTATCAGAAGGCCGCCGCCTTCGTCGATCTGGTCCGTTTCATCCCTCTACTTCATCTTCTTCCTCTTCTCCCCCTCCTCCTCCTCCTCTCTGTTGTAGGCGGGCGAATCGGCATTTTCTGGGAATTTGAGGGATTTGGATGATTACGGTGTTGAGTTTGTGGTCGTTGTGTTTGTTTGAGTGTTGCGAATGCGTGTTGTTAGGCCGAGGATGGGATTGGCCTGCCGGAGGAGGTTCTGGAGGGCTCGAGGTTTGATCAAGCGGCGAAGATGTACTTCCGCTTTATCCGTTTCGATTGGATCTGGACTATCAACTTGTTCGCTTTGCTGATCCTCAACTTCTTCGAGGTGCGGCTTTTTTCTGGCCATTTTTGTTTCCGTTTTGGCTGCTTGTTTTGTGGTTTGGAAGTGTTGATGAGCAGATTTGGAGTTGACTCTGTTACTAGATAGGCTATGTTGGAGAAGGGGTAATTCCTTTGTTGATTTTCTTTTGTGTGAGTGCGCGCAGAAACCGTTGTGGTGTGGCAGGTATTCTCAACATCCTTGCCAGGACAGAAAGTACTACTACCTTGGGCAGCTTCCCTATTTGAATGCCTGGGAGTCACTTGTGTATGAGGTTTGTAATTCTTAGAAAGTACTACTACCTTGGTCATCAACAGATGTAGAATTTCACTGCCAATTATTGAGCTTGCATTAATTTTTTGAACGAGAAATGCTGGCATTGATGATTCTGCATGATTTTCGGAGATGTGATCACGATTCTAAGATCAGTGTCAACAAATGAAAGTTAGTTATTTTAGAACATTTGAGTAACTTTGGCATTCTGAATGATTTTTTGAACAACACAAGTCGGCTTGCTCATAGCTCTGTTTTTTTCTAAAACTTTTTCTTCTCACCTTTTAGATCGAAGCTTTTTATGCAGTTTTTCTTCCTTGTATCTCACTATGCAAACGTGCTTTGTTGATGTCTGCAGATCATCACTTTGATTTTGTTGGCCTTTTACACACTCTTCCCTATAGCATATGAAGGATGGCAACTTTACTGGAAGAACACGCTGAATAAATTAAAAGTACAAATTGTTCTACTCTTTTGAGTTATGCTTCTAATTTTTTTTTAGCATAAAACATTAAGCATAACAAGGTTTTTTTTTGTTAGCTCTATGTAGTAATGGTGAGAAACTGATAACCAAATGTCAATTAAGAATATGGTCATCATATTCTGCTCAGTTTCATGATATCAAGTTTATTGACTGTTTATGAAGTCACTTTAATTAATCTACTAGGGAACCATATTACATGTGTCACTAGCGTTCTATGCCTTAGTTCATGTCAATATTGCTATGGTTAGGGCCGCAAGTGGTGCAGTTAAGATGCGGTCATAGGCATTTACCATTACTATTTATCATTTTCTCAATCATCAGTCGTTACCGCATCATTTACTACTTTCCTGACTGTCTGTCACTACCGACTTATAACAAGACCAATATTAAACGGTTAAAAATTCATAAATTTTGATTTAAGCTACACAATTCTATGGAAACATAAAACCCTTATCAAGATTAGAAATTTGGTGCCACTTGCACCATATATTTATGTTAAACCAGCCTTTAAAAGGATGCAATGATATAAATTTTAGTTAAACAATTACTAATACTATTTATTTATATAGATCAATATACCCATTTTTTTACTACCAAAAACAAATAATTACTTTTAATTAAATGGTAAATTTGTAACGTGGTAATGGTAATGGAAGAGACTTTTGTCACTACCGTTTTAAAATGAAAATAGTGTGGTTAAATTTACTATTTTTCTTTTACTGTATTTTTGAATAATAAAAAAAAGTACTTAGTCATTTTATTTCAATTTAATTTGAAACGGCCGATAAAATGGAATATTTATCATCATCATCAAATCAGAATCATCATCATCAACCATCTCTACAATAATTGCGTTTGGGCACATGAATGTTATTTTTCCATTTTGGTTGATCATAAACCATTCTTGCCATGTACTCTTTAATTGGCAAGATTTATTCATGATCAACCAGATTGGTTATCCATCTAATAACTTCAACTAGATTTAGAGAAAATAACACGTTGCTCATCATTCTCCCAAATTACATTTGGTTTATCCTTCAGCGTTAATTTTCTGGAATTTGTTTCTCAGCACACTTATGAATGCAAACTTCTTTTTTTCGTTCCTTTCTTTTGTCAGGCATTGTTTCTGGTGCTTCTGATTGTAGACTTACTGGTTTATATTGTATACTTGTCACACGTGGGTATTGAATTCTTGCCTTTCAGAATTAGCCCATATATCCGTGTCGCCATCTTTATTGTAAATATCAGGTAAGAATGAAATCTTAGTTCTCTCATTTAGAATATGCACCTGTGAATTGTCGAGAAACCTTATTGAGGTGAACTTTGATGAGAGGAAAAATTTACCATTAGGGGATAGGGGTATGAAATAAATATGTTTCTTTTGCTTCAAATTTGGTTTATTAAGCAAGTTGAATGTACACTCATGGAAAAAAAAATCCCATGTTTCATGTTTGTCAGCAATTTTATCTCTCCTCTTTTGGGATCATCGATTTACTCTTTAAGTTTGAATTTTCCAAATAGAAGCATTCATCATTCTCCGGGGATCTTATGGAATATTGATCCATTCAGATTTTAACGAATTTCAGGTATTTATTTTTTGGATAGGACAAACACGCTTTTTTGCAGGACAATCTTGATAGCTTCCTGAGAACCTTGGTTGTAGGCCTTATTTTATGAGACATAAGAAATGCACGAACTGCCTTTAACCACATTGTTTTTATCTATTTTGGGCATGAACATAGAGAATCTCAAATGTGGTTAAAATTGGCTATTTGTTTGGGCTCTCTAGTTAGTGTACATTGCTGACCTTCCGTATTGCAATTTAATTTAATTTTTTTCAATCATGTCTTTGAATCTCCTATTGTTTAGAGATTATGTTTACATTTTGATATCATTTATCAATTTTAAATCAGAGAGTTGCGGGATTGTATGGTCATCCTAGCCGGAATGGTAGTCACATACCTCAATGTCTTGGTAAACTAAATTCCCTATCATGTGAATTCTGCAATTTTCTGCTTTCTTAAATGTGTTATCATATTAAATGCATTGTATTTCCATGGGCAGGCTCTTGGTATTCTGTTTCTTTTATTTTCCAGTTGGTTGGCGTATGTAATATTTGAAGATACCGTTCAAGGGAAGGAAGTATTTTATTCTTATGGGGTAACATTATATCAAATGTTTGTTTTGTTTACTACATCCAACAACCCTGATGTATGGATTCCAGCATACAAGTAAGCTACATTTCATCTTTGTACGTCTCTAGAAACATGATAAATAGTGTGTATCTTTGCATAATAGGCATAAAGCACCTGATCTACTTATTGACAGGTTGTGATTGAACAGGAAATCCCGCTGGTCGTGCATATTTTTCATCCTCTATGTGCTTCTGGGTGTCTACTTTATTACAAATCTGATTCTTGCGGTTGTTTATGATAGTTTCAAAGCCCAGGTAACTATTATTATTCTACATTTGGTGATAAAATTTTGAAGACAGGATCTGGAAGATATATGAGTTTATTAATGATAAACCAATTTTCCCGAGACTGATTGACCAGTGAATAGCTTATATATAGTCTTTGCAAGGCCTCTAAGAATTTGACAACTAGTTAAATTGCATCATGTTAAACCAAGTTTGTGAGGTTTCAATCAGCTAAATATGGGATGTTACCCTTGCATGTTGATCGCAATACTTGGCGATTGGGGATTATTAATGTGCTTCTATATCTGAAAGTTGTGCCTTCCATGATAACTTAAGAATTTATTAGAGGTGGGTAACTTACATTAGTTCTTGCTTATTTGCAGCTTGTGAAACAAGTTGCTGAAACAGATATTACAAGAAACAGGATACTGAAAAAAGCATTTAATCTTATTGATAAAGATGTAAGTCAAGCATTTTTGCTGGCCGTGACAGCGCTTCTATTTTGCGTCATCTGTTATTTTTCAGTCGTGATTTCAGTTCATGTGGATTACTTTTCCAATCAAGTAATATGCATAAAAGTAATTTGCCAAATATGTACTTGAGCCGAGATTTGCACGTATGTAGCTGCTCTTTGTAATTGCTTCCATGTTTGTTTAGGTGCACATAAGTTTTTATTCGCTTTGATGTTCAGAGAATCATTGCCGAAAGAAATATATTTTTAATTTGTCTATTTATTTATGTTAATTCTCTATTCCTTTAAACTTATATTGTGATAACGATTTTACTTATTTTTTTGCTGCACATTTGTTCTTTATAATGAATAATTTTATAGTTATAATTGGACTGTTTTAGGCTGCCTTATTTGGGATTTTCAGGGAGTATTTTGATAGATTTTTTGTGCCCTAGCCGTTGTAATTGTCAATATCATTTATTGATATAATGATTTTTTGATGAACACAGAGGCATGGTTCTCTAAAGAAAGATCAATGTATTAAACTGTTTATAGAACTCAATAAATACAGGTGCCTTGACTCATCTTGTTAATTGCCTTTGATCTTGTTTCTTCTTGAGTTGTCAACATATTAATCTATGTATTATTTCTGTTTTAGTTGTTAAAATATAAAATTTGATGTTCACAGGCTTATCATTTGTTTCTTACATTAGTGACTTATTCTTTAACTTTTTTTTTTTTGCAAAATTACAAATACAGTTTTGAAGGAAATTAAAATGTTCATAGCATTTTTAGGGTGTACATTTATGTTTCTTCCTTTCAAGTGACACTTTTCATCTTCACTTAGAAGTTTAATGAGAGATAATGGCAAAGAAAGTAAATATTTATAACTTATTTGCAGTACGATTTTGACAAATGTATTTGCTAGGTTGCATCTTTGGTATTTGTTCTTGCATATACTGTAAATTTCGTTCTCATTTTTTGCATTCAATAAATCCTGGATTTCAGGTCACTACCTAAAATTTCAAAGGAAGAATATGATAACATATTTGCTGAATTGGATGATAGTGGTGACTTCGAGGTAAAGTAATTTTTGTGGTCGCTATATCACATTTTGGACTGGACTTAAAGCAACAAATTTAAGGCTTTGTTCTAGGGAAATGTTCATTGTCATGATGATGATGATGATCATCACCAACGCCACCACCACTATCATCATCGTCATCTATATCTATCTTAATTAGGATAGTGTTACTTCTTTAAATAATAGTTAGTGATCAACCATGTAAAAATAAAGTGGTAAGTTTTTGTGCCAGTTGTCGTCCTTGCCCTTGAAAGATGAGTAATTAAGACAAAGATTCATAGTTGTATTGAGAATATCCCACAAGTGTTGTGTCTAGTCAAAAACCTTTTTTGACTTGATTTGGCTAGAAAGCATCTAGTCAGCTCTTCTTGAGTCATTGCTTCTTCATCTTAATGGAACAAGGTTTGTAATGGCCCGATCTAAGTGCAAACTAATAGGCCTAGTCATTTTTTCAAAAGTGGTTAACTAAAGTTGAAGATTATACACACATCCTTGTTAATATATTGGACCTTACCTTGGTAGATATTAGATGTGAGACTAACTAACTATTTTGTTTGAGGATCTAATAAAGGATCTTATAGAGGCCTTCGGAAGATCTTGAAAATTTTCCATTTGGTAATCATTTTGACCAAAAAAATTAAAAAAAGGGAAATAGAAAAAGAAAAAGAGACATTAGCAAGATGATAGCAATATTTCGTCTACCAGAGAACTTACAAATAGACAGAGGGTGAATGAAACTAACAGGTAGAAACAGAAAACCAAGGGAAACATTTCATTGTTTTTAGAGCTGTAATTTATGGGTTTTGATTATTTAACATTGAAGGAATGTTAGACCTGCTCTATGCTTGTTCTGCAACAACCCAATTCGTTTTATTCACGAGTCAACTTGATAGTAGGTTTTTTTATGCTTTCAATCTGATGTATCACCCCAAAACTAGTTTAATTATTTGAAGGACCTAATCTTGTTGAGCTGGATTAGTCGGAGATTGATTTAACGTAATCTGTCAAATGTTATTATATTGCTTTTCATCTTAATTGATCTCCTTTCTTCATTCACAGATTAATATGGAGGAATTTGCAGATCTCTGTAATGCTATTGATCTTAGATTTCAAAGAGAAGCAGTAGTAAGTATATTAGTATCCTTACCACTCTTCACTTGAAACTACTCTGATTCACCTTGATGTTGATTTATCGTAATTCAAATGCTTAACATTAACTCTGTGACTGAGGGTTTTTATTTGCAGCCATCTTGGTTTGAGAACTACCCAACCTTCTACCATGCACCTTCATGCGAGAAGTTCAAAGCCTTTATCCAAGGTCCAGTATTTGGTTACATTGTGGCTTTTGTCCTGGTGCTTAATTTTGTTGCAGTGGTTATTGAAACTACGGTAAGCATCAACTTGAACATTTATGCTCTTTACTATTCATATTGAGCTGCAAAGAGCTCAACTTATCTCTGTTGTGTCTTATCATCCTTTGCTTAGAAGTCTATCTGGAATCTAAAATGAGTTTTGTACCTTAAACCTCTTGACCATCTTTGCATCTTGTGTTTTCAATGATGATTATAGGCTTAACAATTTTTTTTACTTTGAAATTTATAATTTACTGATTGGATAAGGCGGCCAACTAAACTTCCGTTGACTCATTAAGGGAATGTGGAAGGTAAAGCAGCTAAAATGTCTGGCAGTGCGACGAGAGAGTTAGTTAGTAAATAATTTGGTTAAGTTTGGCTAGGTTATCATTCATATAATAAATTAATTCTCCCCATCTCCCACCTTCACTATATTTTCCAGAGTCTTAAATTTTGTGTAATATATGAACCAATGTAGTAATATTGATATGGTAAATTTTTTTTTCTACTTATTGCTGTAGGCAGAATTGTGATTTGATACAACATGCTAACACATAATCTCTCATCAGCTTGATATACAGAACAACTCTGGGCAAAAGTTTTGGCAGAAGGTCGAGTTCTTTTTTGGTATGTTTTTACTGAGTTTATTTAGTTCGTGCTTGGGTGGGAGTTGTGGGTTTCCAAGTTGCAAGTTTATTGGTTTTAGAGTGAGCTTACATTAGCTATCTTATTCTTGCATCATAAGAAAGATATTTCAACTGATAGCATTTTCAACGATTTTTCAACTTAGCGGAGTTCGGCGTGTCATATTAACTTTGTCACAATTTACCACGGCAACAAGATCTTTCTACTTAGATCAACACTGTTGATAAAGAACATGGTAGATTAGTGCACTCCTCTTCTATCATCATTATCATGTTAATCTTATCTTAGCTAAATTCGGCTAGGTAGCTTATATGAAACCAAAGTGCAAGTATTTAAGCTGGATGCCCTTCTTGTTGCAACCCTCACGAGAGGGGCTAATGAGATGGCTTTTACATTTTCACGTACATTTCCAAATGATAGGATAGGCCATGAGATGATACATTTTCATGTACATTTCCAAATGATAGGATAGGCCATGAGATGATTGTGACTTGATAACTTATATAGTTATAAACCATTGCAAATTTTTTTATTCAATACTAATATCATATAATCTAGAAGAAGTATCTGGGCCTTATGTTCAGAATAATGAAAATAATAATTATTGCATTCGTTACAGTTGATAGTTTCATCGCTGTATGCATTCACTGGGCCAGAATTTTTCTTACTAATTTCTCCTTGTGGATTTTGTGTGTACTATGATATTCAGGTTGGATTTATGTTGTTGAGGTGGTGTTGAAAATCTTTGCTATGGGATTTGACAGTTATTGGATGGAAGGCCAAAATCGTTTTGATTTTGTAGTTACATGGATCATAGGTAATTGCAATAAGATTTAATATTTTTGCTGTCTATTTAAGTTGTTGTGATAGATTTGACTGGCTTTTTAATTATCATGCGAAATACTTTTGGGTTAAAACAATAATGTTTCTATAATAAAACTGGCTGGAATGAACAATCTCTAGTTGCAATTTATTCTTTTTTTCTTAGTAGGGGCAGTCAACCATTATTAGCAAGGTACAATTGCCACCCAAGTCTATGCAATTCCCTTTTTCTGATGAAATTTTTTTTGGCAAACAAATTCCAGTAATTGGAGAGACAACAACTTTTGTGATGCCACGTGGGGTTTCTTTTCTCTCAAATGGTGAATGGTATGCTCATGTCTCATTTTCCCCTGCAGTTTAAGTGTTTTCTATTTTCTAAGGAGCGCATGAAGAAATTAGGCGCATGTTCTAGCCTTTTTCTCCTACTGTCTGTTGTTAAGTTATTGTTCAAGCATGTTCTAGTTTTTTTCTTCCAAATAAACAGTTTTCCTTTAAATCGTCTTGCTCTCACCATTCTCCTTTCCTATGTTTATTTTCCCTATAATATAATGGACAACACTTTGCTGTTGCTTTATCAATTTGCAAAGATCTAGTATAAATTTTTATGATTTTTTAATATATTTATATGATAGATGATAGCAATTTTGGCATCTTTGAATACTTTGAATTTGTCAACAGGATTCGGTACCTTCTTATTGCGCGGATGTTGAGATTAATAAGACTTTTGATGCATGTTCAACGCTACAGAGCTTTTGTTGCAACTTTCTTGACGCTCATCCCAAGTTTGATGCCATATCTTGGAACCATTTTTTGCGTCCTATGTTGGTATTGCTCTCTTGGTTTACAGGTATTCTACTTTTTCCTCTAGTCATACCTTTTGAACTGTCTATAACTTATTAGTTTGAAGTTCAATATTTATATAATTAGTTTGTGCTTCAGCAGCTTGACATAATTTTTACAGTTTGAGTGTATTCTCTTGCCAAGTTGATTAAATAATTGGTATGATTGGAATTGCAGATTTTTGGTGGACTTGTCAACTCTGGAAACTCAAAGCTGGAATCAACAGATCTGTATGATAGCGAGTATCCTTTGATTGATCTTAATCCTTTTATAAAAAAAGGAAGTCCAGTATAGTGATTTGAAACCAATCTGACTAATATTTTACCGAATCCCACACCCGTGCAAGTCATCATTAATAAAGTTAGTCTGCAATATACTAGCTTCCAGCCTGGGGAAGAAACTATAAAACTTTGATAAGGTGTACATATGCAACATCATTTCATGCATATTTATTGTGGTCCGACCCATCCTTGGACCTGTACCTGTAGAAGCCTAATGCACCATACTGCCCATTATGGACATGTCATGTCACATTTGTAAGATAACAACAAAATATATTGCAATATATTGACCACATTAAGCTACACGGAACCAGTTTAATCCTCCCAACGCCAACATCTATCCTTTTAAACTATTTATATTCTACGACGGTCCAAACTTGGAAATTTAAAAGCAATAATGGATTATGTAATTGGGAAAAAGACCAATCCATACGTATTGGCATTGCACATGCATTTCATGCTGGGAGAGTGATAATGATGTTGGCAAATCGCAGAAGTCTTCTTTAATAGGTTCATAGATTAAAGAACTCAACTCCTTTATGTTTTCAGAAAAGAGATGTGAAAATTTTCAGAATATCCTATGATGGAAAGTAGGGAAAAAAGCATTATTAGGCCAGAAAATAGGGCAGGTGGCTGCTGTATAGATACAATTAGTTCTTCATTTAAGATTGAATAATTTTCATCTGTAATAACTATTTCTATACCACGTACTAGTGTAACATTGACAATCCTATTTATTTAACAACGTACTGGGGCATGGACCATCTTCCTTTGGGTGACATTGGAGATTTTTATCCACTTTCCATCATTATCTCCAAAATATACAAAAATTAGAAAAATAAAAAGTTAGTTCTTTGAAAATTCCACATCCTGCAGGAAACAACTGACCTTTGTCTATGTGATAGAAGAGTGACCTCTCCATTTTTTGTGACCTAATGTTTTATGTGTCCACAGATACCTGTATGAAGATTTGAAGTCAATTATAAATTTGCCTTCGAAAAAGAAATCAATTTTAAATTTTGGAATGGTGGATATCAGCTAGTAGGTGATATGCGACTCTTTCAGGACTGACATATTTTTTTAGTTAATTTGCATTTTTCCTCATCAAGAATCCAGCTATATGCTTTTCAATTTCAACGACTATCCAAACGGGATGGTAACACTCTTTAATTTGTTAGTTATGGGAAATTGGCAAGAGTGGATGCAGGTAGGCAATCCATTCTGGTGAAAAGCTTTTGTTTCTTGAAAAGTAGTTTTTCACATGATGCTTACCTGTTTACAGGAAAGTTCATGTGTCTTATTTTTATTTAATTTGTTATGTAGCCATTTTAACTTGACTTCCCAATCTGACTGCGTTCCTTCATGACTTCTACAGAGCTACACAGTTCTTACGGGCACATCATGGAGTTTTATTTATTTTATCAGCTTTTATGTTATAACAGTGTTGCTTTTGTTGAACCTGGTAAGTTTGGTTTTCTGCTTAAGTGGTGCAGAAGCATTAGGTTAAATTTGATTTGGAGATGCTTTTAACGTTTGCAAGGGCTGATATTTTATGTTCGAAACAGTAAAAATGATTCAATACGATCTGATAATGCATTGATGAAGTTCACCCTTTTAGAAATTGGATAATAAAAAGCAAACTAATGTTTCTCTTTCTGAGTCATTGGTGATGCGGACACTAAAATTATACATAGAAACCTTTATTGAGAATTCATATGCATGCTTCAAGTCTTCTACGCCTTATGAAGTATTGAAGCCATTATAATTGTCGTCCTTACTGTTTTGTTTTTTTAACTTTCAGGTTGTTGCATTTGTTCTAGAGGCATTCTTTGCAGAAATTGATATTGAAACTCCAAGTGAGGATTCTGATGGCAGCCAGGTTGATCCGTTGCTTATTTACTGTTTTTAATTTTATGTTTTTTTTTTCGATTTAGAATTCCGTTAGTTCTTTTATTCAATAAAAAATAACTAAACCAACTTTCAATATTCCAATTTTGGAAATGCAGGAAACAAAAAGACGCAGAACACTTGGGTATGTGTCTTGGAATCATAATACCATAGACAAAACGTTTTATATGTTTTTTCTCAAAGCAGAAAACTTTATTTGTTTAGATGTCCATAAAATGTACAGAATTTATGTCGCTTAATATTTTTGTTTCAGTACTAAAACGAGAAGCCGAAAAGTTGACATTCTTCTCCATCACATGCTTAGCTCAGAGCTGAGTGAAGCTCAAGCATCGAATAGCAGCTCTATTTGATAGAAGGTAATTCTTTCATCTAACATATAAAGTTATTAATTATCCTTGTATCTATCCATTCAGCCACAGAACATTAAATTGCCCCCTGAAACCTCGCTACTGCTTTAAATGTTTGATTATAAGTTGTTTCCAGTTTAACAAACTAGAAATTGACAGAAAAATACCGGCCTCAAGCTTAAAGTTATTTTCAACGTAAATATTCATATACATCTGCAGCATTTATCAAGAAACAGTCTTGTTTTTTATTTTTAAGGGGAAGGAAATAGCGTTATTATGAGAGGAGGGCACAAAGGTTGTGGGCTGGATATAGAATTGTTAGCAATAAGCTTTTATCAAGATACAACTTTCGCTCTCAATCTTACCTATCACCTTTGATATATGCAGCTGTTTACTTCGTTGATGATGTTCGGAAGACAATTACCAAACGTTGACCGAGTCAGAGCCTGTGTAAGAGGCTGCATTTCCAAGGTTTCTGCATTTTAAGCGACACTTAGAGCGAATGGTCTTCCCTCCTATTTACGCGGATGTGATTAAAGATCCATGTGTAGTTTGCCTGTTTAAGCATGTTTTTTTCATCTTTCTACTACTATCTAAAACAAGAACGGAAGGATTATAGACCATGTGAAACTATATTTTTGATTGCTGCGGTGACTCGTTGGTAATGGCATCGGCTAGATCCGTGCCTCGTGATCCATATTGATGAAAATAATATCAACAAAACCATTTAGTGTGTGTTGAACTTGATGGTGGTAGTTTAAACTCCACATGTCGTACAAATTGACTTCGAGGGCTCAAATTCGCAATGCGCGCTAGCCTGGCTGCTGGAGAAAGGAACCAGGTTATTGATCAGGGGGGCGTGGGAACAGCCGGAGGCTGTCCAACGAAATGGCGTCTCTTTCTAATCTAATTCCCAATTGTTCAACACTAGTTTCAAATACCTGCCAGTTATCACATGGGATTTATAGTTGTAGTGCATGTTTGGTTCAACTAGGTTAATTTGGTAGTTGGTATGGAGTGTATTTAGTTCAACCAGGTTTCATTGAGTTAAATTAGATTTTAAACTTATAAATAAAATACTTTAAAATATTTTAAATTTTTTATTATCAATATTTTATTAAATACCGATTAAAATATTATGATTTTCAGCAACAAAAATTGGATTTTTCGAAATGTAAATAACCAAGATCCGATTAAAATGGTAAGAAGGCTAAATCATACTGGGTTTAGTACACGCTTATATTATCGGGTACAATTAAGTGGGATGGTATGATATGTAAGTAAAGCTACGGTTCAAGTTAAGACACCAAAAAATAGAATAGTATAGACATGTTGGGAGGTGGGAATTACGCGGGCCATTCACCCGGGTATGAAACGGGTCGCCATGCTAGCCGGGTCTGGCGGGAAATGATTCCCGCCCTTACAACATTCCCGCCGTTGGTAGGTCCCCTCCTTTCTCCCCCCC